>JAXIVH010000039.1:1440293-1532793 GCA_036785325.1 Urophycis tenuis
AGTGTGAGGTGTAAAGTGTGATGTGTAAAATGTAAAGTGCGATGTGTAAAGTGTGATGTGTAAAGTGTGATGTGTAAAGTGTGAGGTGTAAAGTGCGACGTGGTAAAGTGTAAAGTGTGATGTGTAAAAGGTAAAGTGCGATGTGTAAAGTGTGATGTGTAAAGTGTGATGTGTAAAGTGTGATGTGTAAAGTGTGATGTGTAAGGTGTGAGGTGTAAAGTGCAATGTGTAAAGTGTAAAGTGTGATGTGTAAAGTGTAAAGTGTAAAGTGTGATGCGTGATACGTGTTCTCCTCCCGTCTGGCTCCAGAGGATCCTCAACCACTGCTTCGAGGACATGGAGACCTTCATGTCCAAGCTGCAGCAGGCGGCCGAGGCTGCCAGCATCCTCAACCAGCGCAAGAAGAAGAAGACCAAGAAAAGCAAGAAGCAGAGTGCAGAAGGTAAGGTGGAGATGAAGAACGTCTCATGGGAGACGAGCAGCAGGAGATGTTTGAAGATAGTCTCTCAAAAACGCGCGTGTGTGTGTGTGCGTGTGAACATGTCCAACGTATCAACATATCCATGTTTGTGGTCCAGTTGTAAGGTTGATATTCAAATGTTGGCCCACTGCTTTGAGATCCCGATCTAGTGTGTGCCACACACTAGATCGGGATCACGCACCACACGCTGTGTGGTGTGTGTGCCATGTCTGACTCCATATTCAGTCATGTGTTTTCTGTCCCATTGTCTTGACGACAGAGGACCTGTTGACAGCCAAGGCCCGCCCGCCGCCAACGGAGGAGTTTGTAGACATATTCCAGAAGTTTAAGTACTGCTTCTGCCTCCTGGTGAGTCTCAGGTCATCCATAATAACATGGTGCTATCCCCATGAAGGCATACCCTCTCTGTTGGTCAACCTCGCTCTCCCTAATTTATATCTCTTTATAAACTCCCTCCCTCTCGACCTCCCTCCCCCACTCTCCCTCCAGGCCCGTCTGAAGTCAGCCATCGCCAACCCTTCCTCCCAGGACCTCGTCCACCACCTCTTCAGGCCTCTGGATATGGTGAGTGACCCTTCACACCTCCTCCACTATTCCTTGTGTGTGTGTGTGTGTGTGTGTGTGTGTGTGTGTGTGTGTGTGTGTGTGTGTGTGTGATGGGTCCTGTGGTTACAGCACTATGGACAGTCAAGACAGTCTGTGTGTGACTGGCTGTGTGACAGTCTGCGTGTGAGTGTGTGACAGTCTGCGTGTGAGTGTGTGACATTCTGTGTGTGACAGTCTGCACTAGACAGGCTGCGTGTGACAGGCTGCATGTGAGTCTGTGAAAGTCTGCCTGTGACAGTCTGTGTGTGACAGTCTGCCTGTGACAGTCTGCGTGTGACAGGCTGCGCGTGTGACAGGCTGCATGTGACAGTCTGCATGTGACAGTCTGCTTGTGACAGGCTGCGTGTGACAGTCTGCGTGTGACAGTCTGCTTGTGACAGGCTGCATGTGACAGTCTGCATGTGACAGTCTGCTTGTGACAGGCTGCTGGTGACAGTCTGCGTGTGACAGGCTGCGTGTGACAGTCTGCGTGTGACAGTCTGTGTGACTGTGTGTGACAGATGACAGGCTGCCTGTGACAGGCTGCGTGTGACAGGCTGCGTGTGACAGTCTGCGTGTGACAGTCTGTGTGACTGTGTGTGACAGATGACAGGCTGCCTGTGACAGGCTGCGTGTGACAGTCTGCGTGTGACAGTCTGCGTGACTGTGTGTGACAGGTGACAGGCTCCCTGTGACAGGCTGCGTGTGACAGGTTGCGTGTGACAGTCTGTGTGACTGTGTGTGACAGGCTCCCTGTGACAGGCTGCGTGTGACAGGTTGCGTGTGAGCTCACCTTGGTGGGTGGCGTCGTGCCAGGAGTTCAGGACATAAACAGACAAGATAAGGCATGATGATGAGGCATGATGGAGCCGTCAGCAGGTGACGTCACGGCGACAGCGGAAGCGGTCGGACTGAGCCTCACCGTGACCCAGCGTGTCAGCATGTATTGTGTCTAAACACTGGAAAGTTCATAGTCTGCGTTATTTCCTGCTGTTTGTTGTTGACACAAAGCAGAGAACGTGATAAAGGAGCTGTTTGCCTTGGGCTTGTTGGAGTGGGCTATTCGCTGAAGTCGCACCTCTCTAAAGCACTGCGCAAGAAGCAACAACTTTATGACTATTTTCCAGTTACCTGGCGTTATTACACTAAGACTTTCTTCATGGTTCAAGACAATGACCATAGTACTCACATTGTACATTGTACATTGACATTGTACCAAGTTAGAATAGGAAATATTAAAGTAGTCCCTTTTGCTACCCCCCCCCCCCCCCCCCCCTCAGGTTACATGATCCATTTGATTATTTACATTAGAAATGATTGTATTACTTTGTGTAACTTGTGTGTCCTAGCATACCTTTGTAGAGAAAGGGAGAGACCATGACACTTGATTGGCTGCATTACAGCACGGTTCACATGTCGTTAGAACAAACATATGCAAATATTGCCAGACAGACAGTACACTGTTAAGACGTATTACAAACTACAGGATTTACATAAATAATTGTGTGTGTGTGTGTGTACGTGTACGTGTGTGTACGTGTGTGTGTGTGTGTGTGCGCGTGTGTGTGTCTGTACATGTGTGTGTGTGTGTGTGTGTGTGTGTGCGTGCGTGTACGTGTGTGTACGTGTGTGTGTGTGTGTGTGTGTGTGTGTGTGTGCGTGCGTGTACGTGTGTGTGTACGTGTGTGTGTGTGTGTGTGTGCGTGTGTGTACGTGTGTGTACGTGTGTGTGTGCGTACACAGGTAGTGAGGACCACGGGGGGTCCCACTCTGGGGGCGTCCGTGTCCAGCCCGGCCCTGACCAGCTCCGCGGTCTCCCTGCTCTGGGACACCCTGAGTGAGGACGAGGTGCAGCTGTGGAAGTCCCTGGGCCCCAACTGGGTGCTGCCCCGGTCAGTGACGTTTCAGGGACACCCAGCACACGGGGCATTCACTCACCGGACCACCAGGCCTGCATGGAGACTAAACACACACCACACACTACTGCAGCCACCCCCAGTTAGCGGCCCGCGAGAGCAAAGTGTCTCTGGCCCGTACCGGCCTAGTGGCGCTTTGTCATGACCTCCCGTGAAGTGAACTAGCTGCTACTACAACCAACTACCACTTTTACTACCAATCATAACAATAATACTACTTCTATTAATAGCAGCAACAATAACGGATAAGCGGTAGAAAGTGAGTGAGTGAGTGAGTGAGTGAGCAACAATAACATCCGAACATAAAACAATGTTTCTTCCAATGAAAAAAAAAAAACCCAGACAATCATGCTGCCGCACCTTTATTCCAAGAGGCAGCCCAAACTGCACCTGATGCACCTGTGCTTGATGCACCTGATAGCATCAACACACCTGTCCTCGGTGGATGCCAGCTTGTGTTTTCCCCTCGGCCGCAGCTTCCTGGATTCATTCTTCCTCCAGCTATTGTCCTTCATGGTGGAGTTGGAGTTTTTACAATTGTTGTTGTTTACTCTCTCTCTCCCTCCCTCTCCCTCCCTCCCTCCCTCCCTCCCCCCCCCAGCTGTGAGCAGCAGGCCCCGGTGGCTCCCTACTCTCCCATGTTCTACGGCGGCTGGCAGCCAGAGGCCAGCCGGGCGGACGGCCAGGCGTGGGAGGACCCCGTGGAGTCGGAGCACAGACACGAGGCCCTGCAGAGACAGGAGGTGGGCGGGGCTAGTCCGGGGGGCGCCAGACTGGCTGGGGGGGGGGGGGGCGGGGCGGGGAGGGGTGTGTGTGGGGGGGGGGGGGAGCGGAAGTCCAAGGAATTGTCACTTGAAATTTCACACTGCTGGGCTAACCTGCTCGTCGCTTTCTCTCCCCTCCTCCTCCATTTCTCCACTCTCACACTGTCTCCCTCCTCACTCTCACCCTATTCTCTTGCTCTGTGTCTCTCTCCCTTCCCCCTCTCTCGTCTCTCTCCCCCCCTCCGTTTCCCAGAAGATGCAGCTGCCCATGCAGCGGCCCTCCACCCCAGGGGGGGGCGATGAGACGTGGGTCACCTTTACACCTTTGCACTGGTTACTTAGTGGTTCCCGTCCTGCGGCGGCTCTGAGCTAACAGCCCCCCCCCCCTCTCTTTGTCTCCCTCCCTCCCCCCAGCGATGGAGACACCCTGCCGGGGGCCTCCGAGCGGCTGTACCGCTGCAGCTACGACTTTGTGGCCCGAAACAGCAGTGAGCTGTCGGTACAGCAGGGGGACACGCTGGAGGTAGGGGGCCCCTCGGCCACACACACACACACACACACACACGATGTTACCACATGACTTAAGGGTGACACATGTACATTGAATCCGTGGCCTGCAGCCGACTCGAGCGAGACGCCTGCACCCGTTCTCCCTGTCTGACGCATCGGCGGTGCATGCGATCAAATATATTCTGGTTAAAAAACTGGTAACACCTCTTTTTCCATACGCGACGTAATTGCTTCCTAAACCGCTGTGAGCGGTGGATGTGGAACAGCCCCACGGCAGCCGCCGCCGCTGCTCGCCGTTTAGAGCAGACACCGGGGTGGGGCGCTGACTTGCCGTGCGTCGTCCCGACAGGTGATCGAGTCCACCAAGCGATGGTGGAAGTGTCGGAACCGCTTCAACGAGGTGGGCTTCCTGCCCTTCAACATCCTGGAGCTCGCCGAGCACGAGGAAGACCAGGTGGCCAGCATGCCGCCCCCCAGGGTGGGTGCACGCACGCACACGCACACACGCACGCACGCGCTTCTATAGGGAATAACTCCATAGGCAAATAAAGGCGACATGCAGTGAAAACAAAGACAAACACGCGGCCCAACCAAAGCACAGTCTCACATTCCAACCGTCCCCCCCCCCTCCCCCATGCCCCGCCCACCCAGGCCCCGGCTCCGCCCCCTCTGTCGCTGGCCAAGGCGTTCCCGGGGGGCGCGCCCAGCCCCCCCACCGCGCACCGCTCGCCCGGCCAGCGGGTTCGCAGCCTGCCCCCCTACAGCCCCCTGCTCGGCAGCGGGGAGGACTCCGACAAAGGTACGGACCCCCGAGTGCTGGAGGAAGCATGAGAAAGCTATACATAAATTGGGGTGTGTGTGTGTGTGTGTGTGTGTGTGTGTGTGTGTGTGTGTGTGTGTGTGTGTGTGTGTGTGTGTGTGTGTGTGTGTGTGTGTGTGTGCGTCTGTGTGTGTGTGTGTTGAGCATACACAGATACATCTATGTGCAGAAGCCTGATCCACACACACACACACTTTAGTCCCCGTCTTTATGGCCGTAATAATGGGCTGAACAGACTTCATGTTGCGTGTACACATTTGTTGTGGGTACTTTGTCATTTTGTCTGAACTTAAACTCTTCTGCTTTTCTTTTGTGTGTGACATGTGATGTATACTGTGTTAAAATCCCTCAAAGTATTGTTATTGGTACAACTCTGAGACGAGACGACGACACAATTGCTGTTTTGTTGTTGTTATTGCGCACACATTCCGCGATGGATGCCGTCAGTGGGATCTGTATGACGATGGGTTTAATCAGCTTCGTTAAGACGTGCCCTGAGCCCAATCACCTCCGTCCTCGTTAGCAGTGATGCAGGTGAACGACGAGCTGCTCCAGCGCCTGACCAACGGGAAGACCTACCTGAACAAGCCCAGCCTGGTCATCCCTCGCTCCACTGAAACCAGCGCACCTCTGGACTACCACTCCCCCCCAGACGAGGTGGCCAGCTGGCTGCGGGGGAAGGGCTTCACCGAGCCGTGAGTCACACTGAACTCGTATGAACGCACCGTGACTGTTGACGGCTGACTACCATGTTGACCCACTCCTTCTGGACATCGTTACTGTGGACGTTACGCCATTAGGAAATTATGATGACTGTTATTTGACTGATTTGATTTAGTATCTTTTCAAGGTTTATTGACAATTAACTTTAAAGTTTATCGTCACATACCAGATAACAATGTACATCGTTACCAGCAGTGAAATTCTTACAGCCCAGGTGAAGTCAACTTTGCATAATAAAATTAAATTAAAATAAAAAAGGTAGTATATGTGAAATAGAAATAACAAATCTCATCAAGTCAGATAAGTAGCAGCTTAATTGAAAAAGTGTAGAGTAAAATCGGTGACGTAAATGAGTGAAATTTCTGGATGAACGGTCATTGAGATACTTACATGATACACACTCGCATAGGTTGAATTCTTGAGGCTAAATAAATACCAAACCTCTGGTGTTTCAGAGCGGTGCAGTGCCTCGGGGTGCTGACAGGAGCCCAGCTCTTCTCCCTGAACAAGGAGGAGCTCCGAGCAGTCATACCAGACGAGGGCGCCAGAGTTTACAGCCAGCTCACCGTGCAGAAAGCCCTGCTTGAGGTACGACAGAATGGCTCCAATACAATACTCAACATGGGCCTGGGAATAAAGACATGATGACAAAGTTTCAAGATCAAAACGGAGAACTGCCCCGTTTTTTCCAAACTATGCTTTTCTAACCCGACTTTCCCTCTGCAGGATGAGCGCAAGGCCACAGAGCTGGAGGCCGTCATGGAGAAACAGAAAATGAAAGTAGATTTGAAGAGCGAGGCCAGCACCACCACATTATAATACACCTCTCCACGTTTCCACACACCACCCAAGTCATCACCTGCTCAGAACTCCATCTCAACCCCCCCCCCCCCCCCCCCCGCCCAGACCTCCAGATGCTGCTGGTCACCATGTGTGCTCCCGTTTGCTTTCAGCACATGAACTCTTCATCCAGGAGCCTCCTGTCAGAGAACCACCGCTGCCGTTTTTGACGGCCCAACGTCCATTGTATTTATCTTCCATGTAAAGAACCTTAACGCGCTCCGAGTGTCCTTTCTGCTTCACCTATAATATATCATTGTAATATGTACATTGTAAGAAAGGGAACGCAACACAATGAAAATAAAAGGCTGGAATTATTTTATTGAGGCTTCAAAAAAGTATTTCCGCAACAAAAAGCAAAACGAACACAGATGACGTGAGGTCACACGCAGGGTAAAGGACACACTGGCGGCCGGGGGCGTGGCCTGGAGGGGACACGACCACCTGGGGGGGGCGGGGTCAGGAGAGGACACGACCACCTGGGGGTGGTGGGGGCGGGGTCAGGGGAGGACACGCCCACCTGGGGGTGGTGGGGGGCGGGGTCAGGGGAGGACACGACCACCTGGGGGTGGTGGGGGGCGGGGTCAGGGGAGGACACGCCCACACGGGGGCCAGTCCCAAACGAATCGAAAGCAAAACTCAACACGAAGCAACATGTGAAATGGATACGTAGATTCCAAAAAAAAAAAAAAAAATTATACCAAAACACCGTTTGCCAATTACTTCACATGTCTATACCAAGTTCCTCTACTATTATATAAAATAAAGTCTAATACGAGCACGTCTTGCCACCGATTAAAACACATCTGCATGCCCCTGTGCGGCATGCAGCACCAGCTCATCCCCCAGGCGACGCCCACTCAAAGGTTTGGGCTCTCCAGCGGGGGCCGTCGACGTCAGGCGGCTCGCCTCGCCGCCGCTGGAAACACCCCCCCCTCCGCTTGGGACGGCCCGACGGGAGGCTAATTAAATACACTTACTTAGCTCGGCGTGCGGTAACAAACGCCCCACGGGCTGTTCCGCGTGGCGTCTTAGAGAGAGAGAGCGAGCGAGACGGGGGAATAACAAATATTATAACAATCGCGTTCATATCCAACGGCTATTTACATTTATGTCATTGTGTATCAAAAGACCGTGTTTAAAACAAAGGATGCAGGTGGAGTCGCCAGGCCGTTAAAGTTGCATACAGGTATATTAGAAACCTTTTCCGTGGATCGTGGGAGGGCCTTTTTCTAGTTTTTTTTTTTTAACACATTAAAACAAAGAACAGAAACAGAATACGTGTGTATGTGTGTATATAAAATAGAGGGTTGGTAGGAATCGGGAGAACACTCCAATCGCTTGAACAAACCGTTTTCAAATTTCTCAAGACCATCCCGTTGGCCGCGAGAGCCGTCAATCGAAAAGGAAAAGGAAACGTCATGACTGCAGGACGGGGGGGGGGGGGGGGGGGGGGGGGGGGAGGGGGAGGCGGGGTTAGGAGTCCACTCATACGAGGTACGAGAGTGTCCACGCGGACACGTGGGTTCTGTGTCATGGAGACAGACTGGCGGGGGTGTGTGTGTGTGTGTGTGTGTGTGTGTGTGTGTGTGTGTGTCTGTGTGTTTGTGTGTGTGTGTGTGTGTAGAGGTTGTGTGTTGTGGTTGGGGGGGGGGGGGGTCCTCAGAAGTCCCCCGACCCCCGGTCGTCAGCCCGGCGGGGGTCAGAGCGCCCGTTCATGCCGTCCCTGCGCTCGCGGGACTGGTCTCTGGAGGAGCGCTCGCCATCTCTGGACGACCTTGAGGGGGGGGGGGACAGAGCACACAGGGGTCAGAGGGCGGGCCCTCCGCCGTCCAATCGGAAGTCTGCGTGCCGACGATAATTCAATAAATGAAACGGAATCAAAACACCTCCCTGTCCCCCTGAAGAGAAGCAGGGGGCGGGGCTTGTGCGCGGACAGAACCCCGGACGGCGGCGCGCGCGTCTTACTTGTGTCTGGAGCCCTGCTCGTGGCGGTGGCCACGGGACCGGGAGCGGCTACGGTGGCGCCGCCTCCTCTCGCGGTCCCTAGACGGCGTGCGTCTCTTTTCGCGGTCCCTGGAGGGGGTGCGTCTCTTTTCACGGTCCCTGGACGGCGTGCGTCTCTTTTCACGGTCCCTGGACGGCGTGCGTCTCTTTTCACGGTCCCTGGACGGCGTGCGTCTCTTTTCACGGTCCCTGGAGGGGGTGCGTCTCTTTTCACGGTCCCTTGAGGGGGTGCGTCTCTTCTCGCGGGAGGCAGAGCGTGAGCGTCTCCTGGCGCGGCGGTCGCGGGAGCGGGACCTGGGGCGGGGAGCAGAGGGTCCGTTAGGAGGAGACGGTCCAGGGTGGGACGGTCCAGGGTGAGACGGCACCGGGGTGATGGTCCCCGGGTCCAGGGTTGGCGGCCGAATGCGCGTGCTGTACCTTTTCTGTTCTTTGCTCTTTGATCTGGTTCTGCAAAAGACAGAGGGAACGAGGGGCGGCCATTTTAGATCACATACGCACTTTAATGATGGTTCAGACAAGGTTTGGGTGCGGGCGGTACTCACCTCTTCTTCACCCTCTCCTCCTTCTCCCTTTCCTCTCTCCTCTTCAACCGCTCCTGGTTCCTCTTCTCCTGCTTGTCCACCACAGTTTTCTGTTCAGAATAAAAACATCACTGGGTTAAAATGATTTACTTATACAGAGAAGTTCCACTCACTTAAGTCTCGATACATTGGTGTTGGTGAAAGGTCAATAAGTTAGATGGTGACTAAAACTAAAACTATAAGGGGTAAGGAGGAACCATGAGACCAGGGCCATATCACGTGCTTAACACATTTTGGTGAGCACTAGGTGGACCAGAAGCAGCTAGAGGGAGCATGTAGAACACAGGCCTCCCGCGGTGAAGGTGACACAAAACACAGGCTCCTCCCTTCTTGAAGACCAACGGGACGCGGCCCTTCCCCTCGTACCTTCAGCTGGTCCAGCTTCTCCCGGATCTGGATGAAGCCCAGGTGAAGCTTCCCGCCGAAGTGATCGGCGAGGCGGCGGTCGTTGTCGTGGAGACCCAGATAGGCCGAGCAGACCTCGCACACCCTTAGCTTCTGCTGCTGGAAGCTGGAGGCGGGCATGGAGTTCCTGTATTCCTCCTGGTGACGCACCGGGAACCATTAGGAAGACACTAAATGGACCTTCATCAAGGTCTAACAATATGATACATCTAATACGAGGTTATAACACCAATAGTTTGTTTCTACATGAAACATCTAACACCCTAAACATCTAGAAACTATGGTTTCTACAGCACTCATGAACATGGCGAAGACCGTGTTGAGGTTCCCACTCACCTCCGCGTCCTTCTTGGTGGTGCGGACCTTCTCCACCTCCTGCAGGACCTTCTGGGCCTCGTCCACGTTGCCCTCGGCTCCCAGCTGCTCGGCCTTGGCCAGCAGCTTCCCGATCTCCTCGTTCAGCTCGTGGACCTTCTCCGCCTGGAGCAGGACACGGACGGCCACGGAAGGATGAAGCAAATGTCAGACATAGGACAACTTGAAATTAGGGATGCACCGATACCGATACCAGTATCGGGTATCTGCCCGATACTTCATTAAAATACTCGTAGTACTCGTATACGTTTTTAATTGCCGATACCACGCACCGATACCACTATGCCAGTAGCCTACATCAAACCGGCCGTATTCAGAGATGAGTTGTCCTACCTAAATAACTCGGGGGAGATAATGAATGAGCAGAAACTCAGAGATTCTGCCAAAGGCTTGTGTGTGTGAATGTTCGCTGCGAAAAGACGTAACAGTAGGCTAAGTCATGTCGGCGATTTGGGCATATTTTAAGATAAAGCGTCATCCGGCAGACTGTAAGATCTGTAATGCTACGGTGTCGAGAGGCGGAAAGGAAAGTACTTCCATAGGAAAGACGCACCATAGTGCTTAGTACACAGAGTTCACTAATGTTAGCAGCGTAAGACCGAAGCAGCCAACCTTATGACGTCTTGCAAAAGCGAGAGAAAATGTCCAAAGACAACTCACGGGCAATACAAATAACAGAGGCACTTACTCACTTCATAGCGCTCAATGACCAGCCACTTTCAGTTGTTGATAATGTCGGATTTCGCCGTCTTTTAAAAGTGCTAGAGCCCATATATGAGATTCCCAGTCGCCTCAACATCACCGATGTGATGCTGCCAAAGGTGTATGATAAAGTGAAAGATCACGTTGACGTCATTTGACAACAGTTCGTTGATTTGTTTAGCCTTTCTGAAGAAACATGGGAATAGTGCCACATGGTTTGTGTACTTGAAAGGAGGATATTTTGATAACTGAAATGTGATAATGTGCTTATTAAGCAATAGTTCTGTTCACTTTTTGTGATTTATTTTTGTTGTTATTTGCTTTATCTGGTTATATTTACATTTTGGCTAACGTGATGGCATTTTGTCTTTGAAGGCTTTTTTTGTTATAACCAGAAAGCTCTGTTTAGTTTTGGTTTGGAATAGCCTGTTCAAATGAATTGCACTTCTTTCATAGAGACCAAATCTAGAAAGTATCGTATCGCTACTCGGTATCGGCAAGTACACAAATAAAAGTATCGGTATCGTATCGGTTTGTAAAAAAGTGGTATCGCTGCATCCCTACTTGAAATGTACCCTACTGCGACCCACCACGGGATACAAGGTCAGCCAAATAAATGTGATGCAATAACAACCATTCTGATTGTAATCTATTGTAGACCATTGTACTGCTTTGAATAGGAGTTTACTGGCAGACATCGACACTCTGCAGCGTCACTTCTGAATACGTGACCCCGATATGGACCCACTGCATTCATGTCTTCTAGTCGGACCTCAGACGTTACTGGCCTTGTATGGACACTCCTCTCCCCCACTCTGTCTCCATAAAACCATTCTCTTGATGTACTTTGGAGATGTACAGTGCATGTGTCCTCTAGTTTGGAATGACTGAAGCCACAGGAAGACTTTCACAGCGAGTCGTCCCGTGTTCTACCTGAGACAACCTCAGAGCAGGCGTGGCGTCCCGGGGCGAGGCTCACCTTGGCGGCCACCTCGGCGCTGATCTCCTCCTGGGTCTCGGCCAGGCGCTTCTTGGCCAGCTCCGTCCGGCGGTCGCAGTCGGCGATGAAGGACTCGAGGTGGTCCACCGCCTGGCGGGAGGCATTACGTGTCATTACATCACATGTCACGTCATTACATGTCGCTCGGTGGACGGTAAGACGATGCGAGCGTCAGACGAGGTTCGCTGGCACGCGGAACGCGACTCACGTCCAACTCGAAGAACAGATCCCGCTCCTTGGAGGCGATCTCATAGTCGGCCCGCAGCGCCAGGTCGTGGATCTTGGAGCATTCGCCCAAGTCCATTCGCTGTCGGCAAGAGAAGGAAACAGCACGTTGTACTTGGGGATGTTTGCCATGAACACAAAATAAACTTCCATAATGAGGAACAAACCAACAAAAACCAAAGAAAGCTCCAAATAAATCTGTGATAATGTTGGAACGTTACACATTCATGCAGACACACCCACACGTCACACCACAGGATGTTGTGACATAGCCTACCGTTCCAGACAGGATGTCATGGGGACAGCAGTTCAACAGGTGGCTCTTGCAGACCCGCTCGTCGGTGAACTTGACCCGCTGCCTCGTCTCGTCACCTGCAACAGTCCAACGACAGCCAATGAGCAAAGCCCGGCACGCCCGCCACCTGCTGCCAGGCATCCAGAACCCCGCGCATCTACCGTGTGACTGGCTTCCGGTTGGCTGGTTTGTTTGTGTCCAATGGGGCCGGGGGGGGGATAACTCTGTCTCTACTGCCGAGCTCCGTGGCTATCGTCCATCCAGAGTGGATGACCTTGTGAGCACCGTATGCGAGGGCTGCGGTGTTACGGCGGTTCACAGGCGACACGCGGCTGTACCGCGGGTGGGAGGGCTACGCCCGTCTCAACGGCCAAACCGTCAGATGGCCTTCCGGTGCCGCATATTACCTTACGATGTGCCTCATTAATAATACAATTAAATGAACAAGACCCCCGGGGTTTAGCTTAGCTGGTGATACAGGACTCAGGCCGCTGGCGTGACTTTAGCAGCTAGCAGTAAAGGACTAGTGACTGCCAACTGGCTTTGTGGAAAGGGAGCCGTTTAAGTTGATTGGCGTGGACAGATTGGGAAAGCGCTAGCTGCTAACAGCTAACAGCTAAAATGCTCTTGCTGGATGTCAGAGTTCCCAGCTGTTACCACTAAACAGAGAACTTGTTTTGGGAATTACGGCGTAAAAAAAGGTCAACATTCCAGAAATATGCTCCAGCCAAGTCCTATATAGATGGGACATTGAAAAGAAATTCAAAAACACAGAATCAAAAGAAAAAAGTGAAAACGAAGGAAAAAGTTAGTTCATACACACTGCGATCTGCACCATATACTGTACCCCTCTGCATCTTCAAGACCTCAGCTGCAGAATTTTAAACCCGCTGTTGAAAAGTATAAATGGGAACAGTGTTCTTGCCCATACCTGTAGTAAGAAGTTAGGAGTCATACACAAAAGTCAGATTGCAAAGGATCTGTGCAAAGTGTTTTGTGTCTAACATCGTCCTCTGACTGGTCTATGTCGCAGCATTGACAGCTGCTCCAGTGGATTCAACGCGACCAGACGTCTTTAAGTTAAAGCTGCAAACACTAGCTCCACACTAACTCTAGTGCCACTGGAGATTTAGCCATTTTGTGTGAGTAAAAAAAAAGCTATAACAACGTCCGGAAGGCAAATAAATGGTTTGGATATTCATCATAACAGCTTTAAAAATCATGTGTGACTCACGGCTCGATGAACATGAGGATTTTCTGCAACTCCTTTGCAGATTGATGTAGGAAGAAGATACACTGAACCTTTATGAATAAAATAAAGGGGCCAGAATTGTTCAGTTTGTATGCAACATATGTATGGGATGAATTTAATATTATATCTCAACACACTCGCCCACACGCACACTGTCACGCACACCGTATGAAGATCCTATTCTAAAGACTGAATGAGCCAGAGGTTATCGTATTTCCACCCATTCAACTCAAAGGATGAACTTCTTCTGTGCAAGGTTGTTTCGGTTGCAAGTTGCCGTCGTTGAGAAGACACCATACTGCGTTATCATTTAATGTTTGTATCCACAAAACGAATAGCCATGAGGCGTTGTAAGAACTGGTTCGGAAATACAAACGGTACAAATACAGATTCATTACTATAAAATGGGTCTACACTACATGGAACATTATCTTGGTTGTTGGTACTGAAAATATTGCATACGCAGCGTGTTGGTGTCTGCTATTTTGCAAATACATATTTTTCGGGCATTAGAAATATTTGTAACATGCGGTTTTATTTTAAATTCTATGACACTTAGAAGACGCTGAAAGATGCAATAAAGAGCGGGTTCATAACAGTTCCCCGTGTTGTAGTACGTGGGGATTGATCCTGACGAGGAGCACCTAACACGACTGCCAAAACGACCAAACATATCAGATCTGGCGAATCACAATGCAAACCTTGATGGATACAAACATTAAGTTGGGGTCGAGAGAGACGGCAGCTAGCGGGGCCTACATTTCTGTACACAGCCGCCTGCACCATTCATGCACGTTGGTTCACCCGACAACACAGCCCTCACAACGCCTCCATCTTTGCTAAGCAGCTAGCTCGGCTAGCATCCCGCTTCAACTCACCATCCCTCGCTGTCCCCATGAGTTGGTCGAGCAAAGCTCTCATTTGAGCTTGTGCGGACATCTCGGTGTGCTTCTTCTTCGGCGTATCCCTATGAATTCCGAAAGATGTGCCACAATAATCCTGGATGTATGTGATATATTTGAACTAGATTCAGTCCTCCTAGAGGCGCCGCTTGCAGCTTCTCTTCCGTGAACCGCCCGCCAGCTTCCGGTTTTGACTTAATGAAAATGACGAAATGTCCGGTGTGAACACGCCTATCACAACCGAGAACTAGCGGGCCAACCAATCACAAAGCAGAGGGGGTTCTATGCGATTTGTTTACGTCGCCCTTGCTGACAGTTGCAGCGACACACTGGAAGGCTAGGCGTAGCAGCTAGCCATCAGACACGGCAGGGAAGAATAAAGTAAGAAATCGCCATGTTTGTTTTTCTAAAGTGGGTATTTGTCATTATATCGTTGTGTATGTTCTGGTTGGAGTTTCGTGTGGCAGTGCTTGACACGGCTATATGCGGTAAACTAATCCGAACGACGGCGAGGTTGGCAGCTTGACGTTCTAGCCAAGGGCCTGACTAGGTATAGGATAATGACAGGATAGGACATCTGAATGAAGTTAAACCTCTAAAATACTGTACAGTCACTGTTACTAAACGCATATAATCGCGCCATGTGTTACAGCGTGGCACACAGCAGGCCTCGCTAAAGGTATTATTCTTGGTTAAGCCTTGTTGTTGTGTCTCTGGGAAGTCTCTGGAGCCAGTGCTGCTCACCTGAATAGGCTCCAACCCACAAAGCCTGGTGGAGCAGAACTAACTGGGCCTCAGGAGCTGCCAGTGCTGAATGTGTATTTCCACTTTGAAAACACGCTCAAAATAAACCGTATTTGTATATACCTAGTTCACAATGTGTTTTTTTAGTCATGGCAGGAGAACTTAGGCTATAATTTTGTATGTTCCATGTTTTTCCAATGTCCAACAGTCAGTGGGGTTGTAATGCTGTGAAGACGTCATGGAGAACTCCACAACCACACAGAATTCCACTGAAGTGGAACCCTTGAAGAATGGAGATGACAAGGTCGAGAGTGGACTAACACCTTCTCAGGTGGACATGAAAAAGAACTGCAGGGAAGGCTTGGCCTTCGCCAAGCTCTCCCACTGGAGAACGGCCATCTTCTTCTTCTCCCTGTTCCTGTGCCTCACCATCGTCTTCGCCTTCTCCTTCGTCATCCCGTGTCCTGTCCGCCCACAGTACCTTGCCACCTGGAACCGGACGTTCCCCCAGGCCGGTGAGGACGGCCAGAACCATTGGTCTAGACCGCACTGTTCCACTGGGACATTTGAATTGGCTGCATTGTCTCTGGGATTCTTGCGGCTGAACTTTAACTCTGTTCTGTCTTCCCTCCTGTTCACAGCCACATATGATTTCCTCGCCATTGAAGATGCAAACAAAGACAAAGTGATGGATGTCCTGTTTGTGCTGAAGAACACAGAGGGCACCCAGAACAACACGTGTGCTGGTGAAGGTGTGGCCATGCTCATCAGCTGGGTTAAATATACTCTTTATGATAGTCATTTAAGAAAATGCTTTTATCCAAAGCAACTAACAGTGAATTGAAATGCATGTCATTAAGGAGCTGGTTTGGCATCAGTATCCTTGATCTATTGTACCGGTAGGCTGCTGACATCAGGATGCGGCCCAGTACCTTTTCCGCTGGGACATGAACAGCATTGGCCACTTACCTACCCCTGTAATACAGCTAGTTAGAGTTGTGACCTGAATCACATGCTGTTCCCTGTTTAAAACCCGCGTGAGAGCCTCAAGGCACACTTGGTCGTGCAGGTCTTCCCAGCCCGTGTGTGTTTGCCATGGCGGTGGCGGGGACCGACGGCGAGACCCTGTGGGAGCGGGCCCTGGCCCCGGAGTTCCACTGGGCTCAGTGTGGTCTGGGCGGCGTGAAGAAGTACGCAGGGTGGGACTGTCTGCTGTCCCACTCGGACCAGCTCACAGCCCTCGACAAGTACACCGGTGAGCCTCTCACATCCTGCCCGGGTCTCTGGCTCGTTGGCGCGTTTCCTCTGTTTTATCTTACGGTGCAATCACTCTTTCAGCCTCGAGACGTTTCCTGTGCTTTCAATGACTCTTTTTTTTTTTCCGATGCGTCACCATGAAATGAAACCTGACACCATCCATTCAGTAAATTTACAATATATATTTACAACTGTTATCCACGTTGACTTGTGAAGAATTTAGACAAAGATGCATGGCATTGAGGACTAGGTAGGGGTTGGGGGTCCCAGAACATTTGCTCTGTCCCTGGAGACCTAATAGATATGAAGTCTCTCCACCTCTCTATTGAGGGTTGCACAAGATCAGGGCGCCTAAGGCATGTTTAGCAGTGAAACTCCACGTTTCCCCACAGCAGCGGGGTAATGTAGGCTGTATGCAAAACCAAGGAACTCCAAGCAGTGGCTTGAATCTATCTTTATTCATCAGGCAATTAGGGTAAATCAAAAAAAAAAAATATATATATATTTTCCAAATGTGGTACAGACAAATTGTTGTAACATTCCATTGATTATTTACACGATCACTGACTTAAAACCTGATGAGATGTCATGTAATATTCTCAAAATAGATTTGAAGGGCAGCCGTCTTTACCTCCGTTAGCTGAATGTGTACGGTGGGGTAGACCCAGGGTGTGTGTTCACTCCCAGGGCGTGTCTTCACTCCCGGGGCGTGTCTTCATTCTCGGGGCGTGTCTTCACTCCCGGGGCATGTCTTCATTCTCGGGGCGTGTCTTCACTCCCGGGGCGTGTCTTCACTCCCGGGGCGTGTCTTCAGGTCCTGGGTGTGGCTGGGCGTGGGCGGGGCTTTCTCCCACTGTTAACGTCCACGTTGTGCTACAGGCGCGGTCAAGTGGCAGAGGCCCCACCCCCCGGGGCCCAGCAGCACCCTGCCCGTCCTGAGTCTCCCAGACCTGGATGGAGACGGAGTGGGTGAGGTGGCGCTGGTCTGTCCTGGTGCCCTGCAGGTAGGCCCACAGTTGCACGCCGGCAGCCGTGACTGGGTTCACTACTGTACTCACTACTGCACTCACTACTGCACTCACTACTATACTCACTACTATACTCACTAATACACTCACTTCTGTACTCACTACTGCACTCACTACTATTATCACTACTATTATCACTACTGTACTCCCTACTACACTCACTACTACACTCACTATGTACACTGAGCAGATGTTTGGGTCAAAATTCAGATCTGTGTCCATACACAGTCTGGGCATCCTGCTGAAGGATGCCCAGGACATATGAGGACATACATACATGAGAGAGGGATCTTTTTCTTTAAGAAGCACTGTGGAAGATTTATTTATAATATTCAGTGCTGCAGCCTCTAGCTGTTTTAAACCCAAGCCTGTTAAGAATAATGTTTCTCATTATGTTGGGTGAGTCATCGTGGAGTCAAACTACAACATGTTTATTTTGTTGATGGGTGATAATGTAGGAGCCCCGTTTATCTTTGGTTCTCAGTATTAAGTCTGTGAGATAAGTTTATTATTTCACCTCAGCATGTGAAACACTTCCCTTTGAGGCATCATAGCAGCTAAAAAACACAATCTATTTCATTTGACTCGACATGATATATCGTGGGTCGTTTAACTGTAAGCTGTAGTGCTTTGTGGCTATTTTCAATGTATTTATTGGCATGTATTACACTGCCATCTTTTTAGAGATGATTGATTGATTGTAAGACGTGTGCATTGATCTGCTGTCCCTAGACCCAGATGAGGATCCTCTCTGGGAAGACTGGGGAACAGCTTGGGTCTGAGGTGACCGTGGACTCCACCATGACAAGCAGACACCTGCTCCACGTCACTGACGAGGGTGCTCGCTATGTTCTGTTCCAAAAAGGTTGGTCTCCATGAACCACACGCTGCCGGCATATGAATACTGCATATAGACTGAAACATGACCGCCCTCGTCCCATGGACTTCAATATTTCAATGCTGTGTTCAATCTCAGATACTGGCTTGTATGGACTGGCCTTTTCGAAGATCGCTGCCCAGGCTCAAGCCGGCCTGGAGGCGGGGCTTAAGAAGGACAAACTCTGGGAGAGCAAAGCCAACGGGACCCATGACCTTGTACCCGTCTACAAGTAAGAACACACTCTTTCTATCTGCAGACAAAGCTCAGACTGCAGACTTCCCGTGTCCGTGATCGCGGAGGCTCCACGGAGCAGTCCAGTGTCCAAACTCAATACACGCTGGCTTCCAGGTCGAGCTCCTTGTGGTACGTGCTGAGGACGGCTCCGCTCGGGGACCCGTCCAAGCTGCTGGTGGTGTCCGCGGACCAGGTGGTGATGCTGGACGGAGACAACCTGCAGCGCCTCTGGAGCTTCAACACCACCACGGTCAACCGGTACGTACCCGACGTGGCCGCCGTGCCGTACGGTACCGCTGGACGTCGGAGATGGCGGAGGGGTTTGTAACGGGGCTCCTCACCGGTGTCTTCTCCTTCCCCCACCAGGGAGCCGTCCTTCGGCCATTTTGACAAAGACGGCACGCTGGACGTTGTCCTGGAGGAGGAGGAGGCAGGGAACAACACCAGGAGGGTAAGTGTGGTCGAAAGGACACCGTCTCTGTGGGGGTGAATCGATGTCGTCTACAGACTCCCAGACCTACGGCCTTACATTTACATTCAAGGCATTTAGCAGATGCTTTGGTCCAAAGCGACTTACAAAGAGTACATTTGTCACAAGAGGGTGAAACATTTCCTTGCTGCTAATACAGTAAGAAAGTCACCAGAACAAGTTTCAAGGATTTCAGTTGCTCGATTAACCATTGACAGACAGACAGACAGACAGACAGACATACTTTAATGATCCCTAAGGGAAATTGCACAACTTGCTAGTATTCAACGTCTCTGACTAAGTGCCAAGTTACAAAGAGCGATTAAAGTGCCAAGACGTACAACAAATAAGAGAGGGTAGGGTTATGCAGGGTTCAGGTGAACTCTGAACAAGTGGGTCTTGAGTCTCTTCAGGAAGATGGGGAGTGACTCTGCAGTCCTGACATTGGCAGGGAGCGCGTTCCACCACTGCGGTGGTGGAACGAACCAAAGCCTTCTCTTCCTCCCTTTGTCAGCTGGTGATCCTGAACGGGGAGTCGGGGGCGGTCCTGTGGCAGGTGAACATGGTGTCCATCCCCAACTCGCCCTCGCCAGCCTCGGTCAACACCCTGAACTCGTTCTCCGTCTTCATGTTCTGGGGTATGATGCCTGGCCAGAGCAACAACAACTCTGTGAGTACTGGAGACTCTCTGGAGATGGCCGACGTCAGGGTGCCACTCCGTACACTTAACATGCTCTCACAGGAAGGCAGAAAAAACACACACTTTGTAGTGATCATAAAAGTGGAGAAGCAGAAGCTAAAATATGAGGTACGTGGAGAAGGTGTTGAAAAGGTATATTTATGAGTGTGGGGCTGTAAAGCAGGTACAGAAACCTCCAGTGTGCAGTAGATGTTTTTAATGGGTTGTTTTTTAAGTGTATGAAGGCAGTACAGTGTCTTTATGTCTCTGTTTAAAATATAACTACAGTGCTTTTAGTTTTTTTTTTTTTGTTCAGATACGCTGAACTTTGTGACCTCTTTTAGTCACTCTATGGCCGCCTTAATGCAACGGATGACTCTTACTTTGTATAACTTTGAAGTTGTAAAGCTCATTCCTGGACAGAATGAGCTTTACAACTGCAGTGACCAGAAAGAGGAAGTTCCTGGTTTAACGGTGACCTATGACCTATAAAATAACATGACTATGACCTATTCATAAGATAACCACGTGACCGGTTCTCTGCAGGGGTCCTCCGCAGCAGACAGACATTCCTACATGCTTCTCCCACTGCACTCCAAAGTCGTACTGGAGACCGCTAATGTCCTGGAGCACATCGTCACCTTCAAGGGTGAGTGGAAGGGGGGAGGATTGGGGGATGATGGGGGCTGCAGCTCCTAGAGCATACAGCTACAAATGATTTGTAGAGGAAATCGTTTATTACGGCTACTCGGCTCGAGCAGGAAACATCAAAGTAAATAGAAGAGAATAAACACGACGATGGCAATGTACACACAACACCCAGCATCAATAGAAACCGCATCGAGCAAACAGCAGTGTCGTAAAATATGCTCTGTCGCTGAAGCCAAGTAAAGTCGGTTGTCTCAGGTGTATTGCAGGCATATTGCACTGGTCATCTGGATGTGATAGTATAGTGAAATGGGTTCAAAGTGGCCGAGTAATGAGTTCAAAGTGACCGAGCTAAATTGACTGTGCAGAGTTCAGAGGCACTTGGATGAGCTTGATGGCCACAGGAATGAAGGATTTCCTGTAGCTCTCTCCGTGGAACTCCCCGCCAAGAGTCAAGAGCGTGGTTTCCTCAGTTGAGACCACGCTCTGTGGCGTGGGCGGGAGCCATTGTCCAGACGACAGAGGAGTTTGGACGGCTTCCTCCTCCCTGTAAGGGCTACCCGGGGGTCCAGTTCCCCCCCCCCCCCTCAGAATAGAACCAGCCTGTCCCCTCCCCCCATGCTGCTGCCCCCTGCAGACTCGCAGGACGTCCATGGTGCTGCGGCCATTGAGGGGCGGAGTCTCGCCAGGAAGTAGCTTCTGCTCTGGCGCCTTCTCCTAGCGTGCGGTGGAGTTCACTGTCCAGTCAAGCTTGTTGTGGACCCCCAGGCCCGTGTAGACCTGAACGTTGTCTCCAGGAGGCACGAGGCGGCCTCTCCATCTCCACAAAGTAGTTGGAAGCACGCTCGAAAACCACATGTTTTTAGAGGTTTAGAGACACTCCACTAACTCAAACGGAGTGCCCCAGAAAAAGTACGGGCATGTTGCATTAGTAGGTAAGAGCGATTAATAAATGATAAATTTAGAAATGGTGCTCTGATGTCATGTGAGCATGTGTGATGGCGTCTCAGTGTACTGTCCCTTGTAGAGAACAAGAAGTTAAAATGCCTATTCCTCAATTTGGCAGTTGCTTGTGTGTGTTTAACAAGTCTACGCTAATGGGCTGAATCACGAGCCTCAACAGTCAGGTGCTGTTCAGACTGGCCGGTGCCTAGCAACCAGTTCATCATTGTGCCATTCTGCGAGGAGGGCGTTTCCCCCCGGGGAGAGGCTAACTGTGATGCTGTGCCCCCCCCCCCCCCCCACACACACACACACAGCCACGCTGCTGGAGCGCGGGCGCCACGCCTGCTACTTCCTGCTGACGGACCAGGGCGGCGACGGCGTGATGCTGAAGAAGCGCAAGCTGAAGGAGGACGTGGTCACCAGCAGGGTCCGGCGGGTCAGCGCCGGCGCCACCGAGCCCGACGACGACATCATAGAGGCCTTCAAGAGACTGCGCTTCAGTGACGAGTGACTCCCAGTGACTCCCAGTAACTCTCAGTGACTCCCAGTAACTCTCAGTGACTCCCAGTGGCTCCGAGTGACTTCCAGTGGCTCCGAGTGACTCGGAGTGGCTCAGAGTGACTCCCCGCCTTGGTGACCACGTGCACCGGGAGCCTTGCAGAGTACGCGTGGACCGTTAAAATCAACCGTTAAAACTGGACTTGGGTGGGCAGACTGCCTTTCATGCCTTACACCTGCTAGGAACCAAAGTCTTGTGTAGTTTATGGTATTGGTGGTGGTGTGTGTGTGTGTGTGTGTGGGGGGGGGGGGGGGGGGGGCGGGGAGGAGGGGGGGTATTTAAAGGAACACTGGACCAGACTCTCTGACCTGCTGGATGCAGAGTAAAGCTGATCTGCAGTTTATAATGTCACGCCCTGCTTCTGTCCAGTATTAATGTCCTGAGAATCAATACTTCAAACACAAGTTGGGGGGGGGGGGGGGGTAATCCCAAGAATGAAGCCACTCCAAATTTGGCTTCATCGAATTTGAGCACTTTAATTAGCATTTTAGCTTTTTTCCCTGCATGCAAGTTAAGCTCGATAATCAGATGGAAATAAGGGATGTGCTATGCTTTAAAAGCTGCGAGTGAATGCAGACAGTGGGGGGGGGGGGTTACCTACACTGTGCTATATAAACTGGGCGGTGGTCGATGTAAATATATTTCTTTTAACATGCTGACTCGCAAAGGCATTGCCAAAGTAGCCTTCTGGTACCAACAATCCGTTCAGGTCTGTCTCTCTTCCGTTGTTAGTCCAAGATGCTGTAACGAGTGATGTCTCTAGCACACACTGAAATAACTATCAAATATTGTAATGCTGCATTTCATGTTTCAGAGTTACTGATGTTTTTGTTACGACTATGCATTTTGTTTTTCCTTTAGTCATTTAAAAACGGTTTGAGGTGACGTTCGGAGTTTCTGTGATAGTGTACCTTCTATTTAACGTGTGGTGTGTGGGGCGTTCATTGGGTTAGCTGGTGTACGAACGGTTGTTTTGGACCGGTGTCCTGTTTGAATTTCAATAATAAACTGTTAATTTCCTAACCTTCCGACTTGATTCTTTTATTTATTTTTTTTACTCTCACAATGGTACATATTCTTTACTCTAATTCTAACTTATTGGAGTAAATACAATCCTCACGTTTGCGTGGGCCACAATGTTCAGTCCAGTCTATGGTTCAGTCCCGCTCCCACAAAGAAATGCAGTTTTTAGTCCCGCCTCCCGCTCCCGCCCGGAAAGCGGCTGGCGGGACGGATGTTCACTTTCTGTCTCACGAAAGATCTGTCCTTTGGCTTGGGGAAAAAAACACGCGCGCACATAATTCCTTAAGCTACCAGTACTTGGTAACATTTATTGCTAAGCCTTCAATAAGCACTAGAGGCGCTCTGTTCCTCTGCCATGCTGTTGTGTCTTCGAGGCTTTCTGTCGACCACGGAGCGGCGGAAAGGAGCTGTCTCTGAACACGTGCGCGAGATTAGGCTACCCCGAACGACAACATCCGCAAATCTAGGCTGCTTAAAACGTTTTTATAGCGTACATAATTTGTGCTGGAGATTCTGTTTGGCAGCACCAAACAGAATGTCCAGCACAAATTATGTACGCTTGGCCCTACATTAATCATTTGTATATTTTACTTTACACACATGTTTAATTTGCGGGAGTGCAGTGTATCATCCCCCCCCCCCCCCGCACCCGCAATGACCTTTCAAAATGTGTCCCGCGTCGCAGTACTTTGCGTGGCGTCCCGCGGGACTGCAGACCTCTACCTCCGTCCTCAAATGTACACACGAGGCCGAACACACGTGTTGGATGAATGTGGTCACACAACTCCATAAACGGCAGTGTGTGCAGTGAAGCGGGACACATTGAGCATGCGCGGGCCGCGCAGACGGACTGTCACGTACACATCAACCTGACCCGGCGCCGACAGGTAAACTGATACCCTGAATGAACTGAGCGGAGACGGTCAGTATCCTCCGCCGAGGAAACGTTGAGGAGTGACGCCATGTAGGCAGACTCGACTGATCATAAGACTTTAAGATCATGAGACTTTCTTGCTTATTACGCTAAACTGTCCATCCACTGCTTAGCAATTAACTTTAACTAAACCCAGAGTGTGCTGACTGTCCGCTACGTCATCCATGCGGTCTGTGTTCTCAGAGATGGATGATTGGCGGCGTCCTCCAGCAGCGAGGCGACGTCATCCTGACTCCACGGACATCCTCCTGTGAGGCGGCTGAGCCAGTGAGGGTTCATTCTGGGACAATTCCTCCCAGTGAGCGTCACACAGCCGCCACGCCGAGCTCGAGCGAGTTCCTGGTTCAACGGCCCAATACCCGAGGGGTCTATTTTAAATCATCACTATGACGACGCATTACGAGCGTCGACTCACTGCACCAAGCCCAACAACACGACTAAAACACACCAAAAAAAACACCCCAAATAACCTGCCATGTGAAACACCACGTCACCAAACATCTCGGTGTGACGCCGCGTTGTGATGGCGATGCTTCACGGGGGGTGTTTGACGCTATCCCTAAGTTGGCTCGTCATTCCAATGTGACCTGAGCCGCCATATCATCAGTACTGCGCTGCACGGCCGCACGAGCACGAGACTGACGCGCACGCGCGAAAGGGGCGCACGCACGTCGTCTCCGAGAGCCCGCGGTGTTCAGTAGAGAGCGACCCGGACGAGCCGCGCGCGCACCAAGGTAACTCACTCGTTACTTAGTATACTTTTTTATTTATTTTATTTTATTTTATTTAATTTAATTGTTTCATTTCATCTCATTCACGGGAGGAAGTCATCTTCCACGGCGGTCAATATGGCTTAATGACGTTTGAAAATGAAAGCACTTGTTTCCTCTGACGGATCATATGTGTACAGATAGGAGGACCGGTCTAATGAGGTTATATTGATATTTAATATTATAATTAATATTTAATTACGTTCAGTGACGACCGATGCATGCCGACGGTCACCTGTTGGTAACCTTGTTGCGAGGACAAATGCACATTACACAGTGTTCAGCAAGATATTGATCGCGAAATGTAAACGCATGAGTCGGTAGAATACAACGGTTCGTGTTCAGGTTCAGGTCCAGACCCGTCCTCGTTTCCAGAACCATCTCCGTGCTCCGCAGAGCACCTCCAAAAATAACCAGCCGGGGTGTTCGGTACTGGAGACACCTGCGGTGTTAAAGCTGCGTTAAAGCTGCATACAGCGTGCTGTTCACTTCCGACGGTTCTGAGGGTCCAGTTGGTGTTTTAATAATGTGCAGTTCACTCCAGACGACCCCCTAATTCAATACATTCGCGTCATCCAAAAATGACTCTTTTCTTTTTTTTTTTTCTTTTTTTCTTTAAATATCGGACAGGTCTGAAAATGGAAGACGTTAAAACCAAACTCGACAACTACCGAACCGCTCCGTTCGACGCCCGGTTCCCGAACCAGAACCAGACCAGGAACTGCTGGTCCAACTACCTGGGTAAGGCCGTCCTAATGAAGGTCAACCCATTCACTCAGCCCGGGTGACCAGCACAAGCACGCTCCTTCTGCTCAGCCTATACAGTACACTGATCAGTAGGAGTACGTTTTGTCGGAGTGCCTTCTAATGGCGCATACATCGGAACGACATTCCACCTTGTTGTGTTTTTTTTTTTCTCTATTATTTATAGACTATCACCGCTGCCAGAAATCCCTGAACGCCAAAGGACTCGACGTCACTCCATGTGACTGGTACAGGAGGGTCTACAAATCCCTGTGTCCCCTGTCCTGGGTAAATATTAGTCCTTCCTCCTGAAGCCTGTCTGCTGCATGCCACTCCATATAAGGCACACCGTAGTTTGACGGCCCATGATTATATCTGCACCAGGACAATGAATAACGTAAAGGAGTCAGTAGTCCATATTTTGGTTTTAGTCTGTGTGTGTGTATCTTTGAAATCAATAATTATGTGGGATTAAAGTTGCACTGGGACATAACATGAACACTTTTGTTCTGAGGTTAAGTTGATATATTTTAGTCGTGTGTGTGTGACATGAGGAACCATGTGGGATGTGTTTTGTAGCCTTGTGGTGAAGAGCGACCTGACCATGCAGTCTCTCCACTCTCTCCCTTGCAGATCCAGAAGTGGGACGACCAGAGGGCAGAAGGCATCTTCCCTGGGAAGATATGAGTGTTGTGACGGCAGGAGGGGCCGGTGTCTCAGACCTCCCCACCACTACCGCACTACAGGAGCCGAATGTAACCAAACAGAGATTATTCCATATACAGTGATAGATGTCTTGCAGTTTCTGCCTTATATAAAAAAACTGTTGAAATATTCTTGCAATATTCATGAGATATACTTCCCTGTTTTTCCCTTATTGAATGTAATAAAAGGAAAAAAATATATCATGTTGTGTACATTATGTATTTATTTGAATATAAACCTATATTATCATTTATTTGGCACAATCTCCCCCATGACCTTGACACTGCACAGTGAGGCCTGAGAGAAGCGACCTCTGCTCACCAGACTGTACGACTCGACCACAGAAGTTCACAATCAAGGAGTGACTTTTCAGAAACATTGCCCCCCCCTCTTTTATTAACACTTAAATATACCTCCAACAAATGTACACAGATAAAAAAACAAATAAGCTGGTCCCCACCAACTGGGAACGGGGAAGTGAAACATATTGAAATGAAATACATAGAACTGCATTTTATATGAAATGAACTTCCTCCTGTCACATGTGACGGCCAGATTGAGATCTGGGGAACGGGAGTGACACTTAAGTAAGCCACCTTAGCCAGCACTACACGGAACAAAACAAACACCAACTACCGGATGTACAGGATTTTAGAAGTATTTAGTAGAACAATAACTATAACCTTTTCCCCGTTTGTAATATATGTTCCCTTTGAGGTATATTAATAGTGCATATTAAAAATCTCTCAGCTAGTCCAAACCATTACTGGCAAATGTTTATTTATATGACATTATAATTTTCCTAAAATCTTTCCCTTTTATGGAAAAATATTTTTCCAGGTAGCAACTTTATCAATAAAGGTCACTTGGATAGCAAAGAGTAAGGTTATAAAAATGATACTGTGGAAGGACACAACATATATTACAGTTTAAAGTTCATAGCCACTATTGAACTAAGGTTGTATTCTTAGCCAACAATAGAAAATATTGAGAGGTGACAAATATATATCTATGTATACCTATCTATATATAGCTATATATACTGTATATATATCTAGATATAGATATATGCAACTTGCTAACAAACTGCATAGCAATAAGATTTGTGTAAAAAGCAGGATTGTGTGCTTGTTGCCATAGTAATCAAGTTTGGTTGCACCGTTCAGCCCAGTTGGTTCAGGCGAGGATAATGTGTGTGCGTGTCATGTGTGCAGGTGCGTGTGTGAATAAACCCCAACCAATCACATCCCAGAGTCTGTAGACCCCGCCCCCCCCCCCGCGCAGCGTCACAGAGCACACAGCACAAGACAAGACAAGTAGCAGCCACAGACACAGAGAGTGATAAACAGGAGGCACGGAAACACACCAGGTGGACTTTACCCCGGAGGTTGCCCTGGCGACGTGGGCGTGGCAACAGAGCGGGGGCTGGCTCGTTTTGATCGTCCACGGGCGAGTCCGCGTGTCGAAGTGCGGGGTAATAAATTCATAAAAGTGTGCTCCCGTGGCGGCGGGCGTGGCGGGCGTGGTGCCGGTCCGGTTGCAGGGCTCCAGGAGTCACCGACCGACCCGGGGAGACGTGGCGCCGTCTCAGGGCCCGGCCCGGCCCATCGGGGCGGGGGTGACGCGGGTCTGAATCAGGCGGAGCGGTTCAGTACCTCCTGGCCCCGTGTTTCCCCACGTCCGTCATGCAGGTTTTGGGCCTCAGCGCTGAGCGGAACAGAACCAGACAGACGGGCTTAGTGACACGCTGAGAGGGATGAGTTTGATCGGGTCTGATGCATGGCAGCCTTAACGACCTGCGTCGTTAATCACCTGGGTCGGCGCTCTGCTTCTTCTTGTTGTGGTAAACAATCTGGTTCTCGTTGGTCATCTTCACATCCTGGTCCTCGACGTAATTACTGCAGCACAGCAACACAACGGAAAAACAAAACGATGAGAGAGAGAGAGAGAGAGAGAGAGAGAGAGAGAGAGGAGAGAGAGAGAGAGAGAGAGAGAAGAGAGAGAGAGAGAGAGAGAGAGAGAGAGAGAGAGAGAGAGAGAGAGAGAGAGAGAGAGAGAGAGAGAGAGAGAGAGAGAGAGAGAGAGAGACGAGAGAGAGAGAGAGAGAGAGAGAGAGAGAGAGAGAGAGAGAGAGAATTCACCATGTTCTTTTCGCAACACTTGCTAGATAGCAAGACAGGGTGGTCACACTACGTGGACAGTAGGAGTGTCTGATATGAAAGCTCAATCCAAGGTGCTAGAGAGAGATAACAGCGTAGGGAGACAGCGTAGGGGACTGGGGCTTTCCAAGACCGGGAGGGGGGGGGTTAGGGTGCAGGGCCTGGGGCGACGTGGGTTCCGGTGGCTGCGGTTCTAAGGACACTGGAGGAAGGTCTTGGTGCAGTAGCTACATGGAGGACTGAGCTGCTACTCACTGGTGGGTGCTCCTGCTGCCCCGGGGGCTGGGTGGAGAAGAGCATACGTTACTTCACCTAAACACTGTCCCGCCCTACCTGTGAGCGGGCCACCCACATGGAGGGCCGTGAAGAACCTCAAGGTGTGTCTGAACTGCTGGACTGCTGACTTAAGGGAAAAGATGGCCGCCGATGGGGGGCGGCCCCTTTGTACGGCAGACCCCCCCCCCCCCCCCCTCCCCGTGGACCAATAAGGTGAGGGCATCCTCACCTGATGACGGTGTTCCTCTCCCGGTGGGCGATGAGGGCGTCGGCGGTGAACAGGATGGTGTGGTAGGGCACCACGGGCTCGCAGGTGGGCAGGATGCCCCGGGACACGTGACTCACGCTGTCCAGGACGCCGTTGTACACCAGCAGGTCGTCCACCAGCAGCTGCACAACGAGAACCAGAAAGGCCCGGATTGTTGCGCGGCTTTTCCTCCACGACACAACGAAAAGCGTGAGTCTGGGGGGTGCGGGGGGGATTCGGCGGTCTCACCCCAAACTCCTTGACCCCTCGCTGCGGCGTCTTGGAGTAGTTCCACAGCTTGATCATGGACACGGTGACCGGCTGGTCAAAGATCACGTAGACTCTGTTCACCTGGCAAGATGACACGTCGGCTTTCATTACACCGCTGGTAGGACTAGTGATGCTGCATTACACCGCTGGTAGGACTATTCATGCTGCATTACACCGCTAGTAGGACTAGTGATGCTGCATTACACCGCCGGTAGGACTAGTGATGCTGCATTACACCGCCGGTAGGACTAGTGATGCTGCATTACACCGCCGGTAGGACTAGTGATGCTGCATTACACCGCCGGTAGGACTAGTGATGTTGCATTACATCGCCGGTAGGACTAGTGATGTTGCATTACATCGCCGGTAGGACTAGTGATGTTGCATTGCACCGCCGGTAGGACTAGTGATGTTGCATTACACCGCCGGTAGGACCAGTGATGCTGCATTACACCACCGGTAGGACCAGTGATGCTGCAGTACACCGCTGGTAGGACCAGTGATGCTGCATTACACCACTGGTAGGACCAGTGATGCTCCATTACATAAGTGGTAAGACCAGTGATGGTGCTTTGCACTGCTGGTAGAACCAATGATGCTGCATTACACTCCTGGTAGGACTACTGACGCACCATTAAACCACTGGTAGGACCAGTGATGCTGCATTACACCACTGGTAGGACCAGTGATTCTGCATTACACCACTGGTAGGACCAGTGATGCTGCATTACACCACTGGTAGGACCAGTGATGCTGCATTACACCACTGGTAGGACCAGTGATGCTGCATTACACCACTGGTAGGACCAGTGATGCTGCATTACACCACTATACCGCTGGTAGGACCAGTGATGCTGCATTACACCGATGGTAGGACTAGTGATGCTGCAGTCTGAGACAACGACTGGAGGACAATCCATGTCCTGTATTCTGGGGGTTGCAACTACAGACAAACACGCGCAAACACCCACGCCCCCACCCACCAGGCCGGGCAGCACGGGGGCCAGCCAGGTGTGGCGTCCGTCGTGGTTGCTGTTGACTCCGTCCACCAGCCTGTCGGGGGTCCTGACGTCCCCGCTCACGCCCTGCAGCACGTTCACGCTGTCCGGGAAGGCGGCGATGTCTGGGGGTGGGGGGGGGGGGCTGAGGACCACATGCGTTCACAGGGGGGCTTGCCGTCTCTGACCCGCCGTGGCCCCCGGGCCGGGTCCAGTCTGCGCTACGGACCGGGTCCTGTCTGTGCTACAGACCGGGTCCGGTCTGCGTTACGGACCGGGTCCTGTCTGTGCTACGGACCGCTGTACTTTAAAGTAGGCCGCGGTGCACAGAGCTGTGCGGCAACATAGAGCTAACTGTATCTGGACTCTGTACTCTGTACTGTACCAGTTAACTCTTTATCACAATATAAGAAAGCTCATTCTGAAATAACCGTCATATAACAACAGCTAACAACTAACAACTTATTGCTCACAAAACCTTTAGATAGAATAATATAGCTATTCCTGACCGATGAATTTCAGAACACAAATTAAGGTCTTAGAATCAGTTGGATACTGTTGTCACTGAGGGTAATCTTCTGGTGGTTCTGGTCGTAGAACTCCAGCCCGTTCAGGCCGATGTAGTACGGGTCACCCCAGGTGGTCAGCAGCTGCAGCTGGAAGATGACTGCCGGGTCAAAGGTCAAGGACCACGGAACATCAACAACAAGTCATTCAACAAACGTGAGATTGCACTGTAAGCTGACACCACAGCGTGCGCAGGTTTGAAATGAAAAGGATACAGCCGCAAGGCATGATGGGAGACTCATAGTCCATGCTGGCCTGCTCTTGTTTGGTGCCGCCTCCTCTGATGGGACAAAACAGGACGCGGTTTTCATCAGTCAGACTCACATCGTACCCCCGGGGATGACGAGACAAGGTGTTCCCCTCCCTGCCAAGGGGTGCTGGGTTCCATCCCCATGTCCACAGTCATCCTCGAGCAAGATGCCTTACTCCTACCTCAGTGACCCGGGACCTGGAGAATCTCAGTGTGTCTCGTCACTGATGACTGAATGTAATGAATGGCTGAATGCAATAAATCACTGAATGTAATGAATGACTCAATGCAATAAATCACTGAATGTAATGAATGACTGAATGGAATGAATCACTGAATGTAATGAATGACTGAATGCAATAAATCACTGAATGTAATGAATGACTGAATGTGATAAATCACTGAATGTAATGAACAACTGAATGCATTGAATCACTGAATGTAATGAATGACTGAATGCAATAAATCACTGAATGAAATGAATGACTGAATGCAATAAATCACAATGTAATGAATAACTGAATGCAATGAATGACTGAACGCAATGAATCACTGAATGCAATGAATGACTGAATGTGATGAATCACTGAATGTGATGAATCACTGAATGTGATGAATGACTGAATGTGATGAATCACTGAATGTAATGAAGGACTGAATGTGATGAATCACTGAATGTAATGAATGACTGAATGTAATGAATGGCTGAATGTAATGAACGGCTGAATGGCGCTGGCGGAGGGGGTCTGCCTACATGAGGGCCAGCTCCTTAGCGCTGCGGCCGTCGGCAGCGGCGCTCTGCAGGAAGTCTATGAACAGGATCTCCTGGGCGAAGTCAAAGTGACAGTTCCCCGGGCCCTTGCGGATGAGGAAGCCCTCGGCTGGAGAGATGGCCACCTCGTCCAGGAACACGCGGAGCACCTTCACCTGCCGCCAGGAGGGGGCGGCGTACACGTGTTGTTAGACATGTCAGACACACCAGGGAGGTCCAGGGAAGAAAACAAAAAGCCCTTCAGCTCACGTGGAACATGAGAACATGAGACTTTTTTTTGTTCATAATTATAAACATGACCCATCAACAAAACATGCCAAAAATCCTGTTTTCGTGTTCATGCAAATCTAAATCAATGTTACTTCCCCCTCCACATCTGAAAAAAATGATCATGTTGACTCGACATCTCGACCCACTAAATAAATACGCCTACAATAACACCTTTCATACAATAGAGGCGCATGCCAATGTGAGTATCAAGCCTGCCATTGGCTGACACGCAGCTGACCACTTCCCACGATCCAATCAGAGGGGAGCAGGAGCTCACCCCTCGGTAGGAGTCCTCGGGGGACTTGTTGTAGTTCCAGACGCGCAGGCCGGCGATGGTCTGCGGCCGGGGGAAGGAGACGCTCAGGGTGTGGGCCTCCTCGCAGGAGAACGGGATCAGCCACATGTGCAGGTCCTCCGTGGTGATGTTCTGGCCATCCAGCAGCCTGGGGACACACGGACAGAGACAGACAGACAGACAGACAGACAGACAGACAGAGACGAGGGAGGGAGGGAGGGAGGGAGGGAGGGAGGGAGAGAGACAGACAGACAGACACACAGACAGAGATAGAGACGCAGAGAGAGAGAGAGAGAGAGAGAGAGATTAGCGAGGTGGCGATGGGGAAGGATACGAAGAGAGAAAGAGAAAGAGTGAGATCATGGGAGTGAGTCACCATTTATTCTTCCAACCATGTGCCTCACTAAAGTACTGTCACGTCCCCACAGTACCATGTTTTAGTAACGTACGATGTTCCTGTATCATGTATCATGTTGCAACTCTGCACTCTGCACCACAGGAACTAGGCCACGCCGCACCTGAATTCTCCCTTCTAGCTGCTCTCTGACAGTGTGCCTGGGCCTGAGTCTCAATGCTAGCTCTCTCACTGCTAGCTCGCTCACTGCTAGCTCGCTCCACTCGCTGTGGATGACAGCGCTAAGCGCTAAGCGGCCCTCATGTAGACGTCTCCAGAGTCCCCCCCCCCCCCCCCCCCCCCCCCGGCTCACTTGTCCAGCGTGCGGAGGTCCAGCCCGTACTCGGGCAGGTCGTTGAGGTCCCGCGGCGAGGCGGTCACCATGCTGAGGTCCAGGGGCAGGCTGCTCCCGTCCTGGCCCACCACCTCCAGCCCCGTCAGGCCCAGGTAGTGGGAGTCACCCCACGTGGCCACCAGCTCCAGCCTCAGGCCTGGGGGGGGGGGGCAGTGGGGCTTAGTGTGTCTGCGTGTATGATTGTGTGTGTGGGTCCGTGTCAGTGTGTGTGTGTGTCTGTGGGCGTGCTACGGTCGATACTGTAATGTTTCCTGGTAGAGACGGTTTTGATTCCTGAGGTTTGCCATGTGGCCGGTCCACTTCAGTTAACTTAATAATATACAACACATACAATAAGTCTTTTTGATTACAACCTTGAACTGTAAAAGTCACTCAATACAGGGATAACACAGACGTAGTGGCAGTCACACTAACAGTCAGTAGACGTGATGAGGTTATCAGCCTGACGGTGAGTGGAGCCGGCAGCCCTGGTGAGGGCGTGGTGACTGAAGGCAGTGGGTGCGGTACTCACTCCTGCCGGTGTACATGCCAGGAATGTGCTCCGTGCTCTCCCTGGGCTGGCCCGCGCTGGGACTCAGAGACAGCTTCAGCTGGGGAACACGTCAGTCAGGCTCACAGTCAGGGTTACACGCTGACATGATCAGCTTTAACAGTGTCTATGACGCGGCCACAATCACTGTTCCACCAGGATATATGTTAATTATGTTTGATTCTTGATAGTCCACAATCAAGAAATCATGCAATTATATCCATTTGTATTTATACACTGCAATTTAAAATGACAATTAACAGATATCTGCATAACTCTCATAGAAACATAGAATTCTGACTGCTAAAGCTTTCTGTGGCCAGTCTAAACGTGGTGAGGCCGATCCTGCAGCAGCCATCTTAAAAAAAAGACTGATTCACTTCCACAGGGGCCAAGAGATCCTCACGGTAAATCAAAACACACGAGCTAGGAGCCGGCACGCGCTTTTACTGTGAAAGCGAGCGGGAACTCACCGGCAGGTCCTCCTCCCTGAAGCCGGCCTGGGTGAAGGGCCTCTCCTCCCCCTCGCCGTCCGCCGTGCGCGGCCTCTGGAGCTCCTCCTCCGAGGCCAGGCCGTCGGGGCCCGCCTCGCTCTGGAAGGTCTCGTCGAAGCGGGACATGGCCTCCAGGATGTCGTCGTCTGTCGTGAAGAGGATGGTGTCCCCGAACTGGTCCAGTCCTGGGTACAGGAGGAGGTACAGGGTCAGGACCATGTTAACATCATAACATAGTAAGAACTGGTCCAGTCCTGGGTACAGGAGGAGGTACAGGTCAGGACCATGTTAACATCATAACATAGTAAGAACTGGTCCAGTCCTGGGTACAGAAGGTACAGGTCAGGACCATGTTAACATCATAACATAGTAAGAACTGGTCCAGTCCTGTGTACAGAAGGTACAGGTCAGGACCATGTTAACATCATAACATAGCAAGACCTGGTCCAGTCCTGGGTACAGGTCAGGACCATGTTAACATCATAACATAGTAAGAACTGGTCCAGTCCTGGGTACAGGAGGAGGTACAGGGTCAGGACCATGTTAACATCATAACATAGTAAGAACTGGTCCAGTCCTGGGTACAGGAGGAGGTACAGGTCAGGACCATGTTAACATCATAACATAGTAAGAACTGGTCCAGTCCTGGGTACAGGAGGAGGTACAGGTCAGGACCATGTTAACATCATAACATAGTAAGAACTGGTCCAGTCCTGGGTACAGGAGGAGGTACAGGTCAGGACCATGTTAACATCATAACATAGTAACAACTGGTCCAGTCCTGGGTACAGGAGGAGGTACAGGTCAGGACCATGTTAACATCATAACATAGTAACAACTGGTCCAGTCCCGGGCCCGGAGGCTATGGGCTGACTTGGGTTCACGACATGCACATCTAACTCCCCGCCGTGGCGGAGGAGGAGGAGAGCGTCGCCTGGCGACCACAACAGGAAGACCCCCCCTCACCTCCCGCCAGCGTCCCCGACGCCTTGGCGATCTCGCCACGGAAGATGCAGCTCCCGTCCAGCAGCATCTCCACCTCCTTCACGCCGCGAAACGAGTGGATGCGGGACTTGTTGTAGTTCCACACGCGGATCATGGCCAGCCGGCACGGCGTCCCCAGGTCCAGGCAGAGGACGTGGCTGCGGCCCGGCGTGAAGGGGGCCAGCCACAGGTGCATGTCGTCCTGCGTGCGGTTCACCCCGTCCACCAGGTTGCCCACCACGCGGGGGTCCTTGCCGTACGCCGGCAGCACGTTGATGTCCGGCGGGTCGGCCCGGATGAGCGCGGGCCGCAGCGGCTCGCCGCTGGCGCTGAACACCTCCAGGCCGTTGAGGCCCACGTAGTGGCGGTCTCCCCAGGTGGACAGGATGTTGATGACCAGGTGCTGGCCCCGCGGCAGCACCGGGATCTCAAAGTCCTCGTCGCGCTCCGCCGACGCCTCGTCCTCCGTGTCGTCGCACGCCGGGGGGGCCGCGCCCCCGGGGGAGGGGCCGGGGGGAGCCGCGCCCCCCCGCGGGGGGGAGAGGGGGTCGGCCGGGGCCAGGGGCCGGAGCCCCGCCCCCGACCGGGCGTGCCGCTGCAGGAACTCGTCGAAGATGTCCCCCTCCAGGCTCATGTTGGAGATGCGGCCGCGCTGGCACTGGTTGAACTTGACCAGGGAGTCCCAGGACTCGCGCAGCGTGTGGTCCTGCTGGCTGCCCGGCTGGGCCCGCGGGGTGCGCTGCCTCCGCGGGGTCACCAGGGAGAGGGGCTCGTCTGGGACACACACACACACACACACACACACACACACACACACACACACACACACACACACACACACACACACACACACACACACACACACACACACACACACACACACACACACACACACACACACACACACACACACACACACACACACACACACACACACACACACACACACACACGTACGTCAGGGAGCCATGCCAAGCAAAGGACTCGACCCGATCCATAATGCATGACGCCAGGGTGCCAAGACCCCATGCCCCACCATCTTGGCACCTGTAAAACCAACTACATATTCATGTACTAGCTACCCTAAACAGGAGGGCTGGGGGTGGGCCGCATCTCATCACAGAACTCCTTCATGATGTTATTCATGATTTGCGTTCTTATAAAATCACTCAATTAATTAATTTCCATTCTGATCCCTGTGGCAGCCTGTAACAAAGGGCATAACCACATAGGTAGGGTTAAGGTAGGTTTACGGTAGGGTTAGTATAGTGTAGGGTTAGGGTAGGATAGGGTAGGGTTAGGGCTCACTCCTCTGAACACATGGGGTACATACAAGGCCTGGTGCGTATGAGGGATCACGTCAGGGAGGGAATCATCCTGTGGTCTGGGAGCTGGAAAGCTCCTGATTCGATGTGGCCGTCAACCTCAGCGTGATGAACTCAAACTACATTCTGTTTCCATAATCTAATTCACGGTAGAAGACAAGATCAGTGGAGACTGTGCATTTCCTGTGTGCCTTTCGGTTTAGAGACTAAAATTAGAGCGTGAGTGTGTGTGTGTGTGTGTCACTGAGCGCCGATGGAAAAACACTGAATGTGTTCAAATGGCAGTAGAGTGTGGAGGTGTTTTTCATTCCATTTTTTATATTCCTGATAATAATGTGCGTCACCGAATCAGTGACTAACTAACCCTGACCTCACCTTAACCTAACCTAACAACCTGACTCTTTAGTCTCAGGCATGCATTAGCCAGTGAGGCTCAACTTTGACCTCTACAATAAACCTCCATGTCATTCTTTCTATACATTATTTTTATACATAATTTCAAAGCGCTAGTCTGCTCAGTGGGTGTGCTGTCTACATGGACCACAGAAGGAATGCGTCATGTTGGCCCTCAACACGAGACCCCGAGTGAGAGTGCATGACATCATCACTACTACGACACCCAGAGCTGCAGCTCAACACGTGCTCTTAGTGCCTTTGAGATGTCGGCCCGCAAATCAAATCAAACCAAACGCAGATAGGACCTTGCACATGCAAGGCTGGAGGAGCACAGTGGTAACTCTAGCCGGAGGCAAGGATACAAATGCACTTAAGTTCTTAAACTTAAACTCTTAAACTCTTCACCCTGTGTAATACAAGCGGGTCAAAGCGTTCAGTAGGCCTCCTTGAGGGAGATGCCTTTCCCTACTCTTACACCACCTGTATCCGGGTGTATACGTGAAAGCCCGGTGGATGACTGAACAGTGTGATGGAGACTGCGTGAGAAGAAACCAAAGCCCTCCCACAGAGCGGGCCTGAACACACCTGTACCTGCGCTGGGCCGCGGCTGCAGCTCCTCCGTCTGCCTGCAGGGGGGCGGGGCGGCGCCGCGAGCCGAGGCCCGCCTCCCGCTGACGGGTCGGTCGGCCCGCTGCTCCCCCGGCTCCTCCAGCAGGTCGCCGGCCGGGTCCGCGGCGTCCGGCCCCTTCCTCGGAACGCCGTTGGCCGCCCGGCACACGCGGCCCGGGTTGCACGACAGCTCCGGCAGCAGGGAGGAGGAGGCGGCGGCGGCGGGGGAGGAGCCCAGGGGAGGGGCGGGCTCGGCGGGGAGCGTGGGCACCAGCCACAGGGGCCGCTCCCTGTCCCGGGCCGCCTCGCAGCCCTCCGGCGCCGCCCTGCTCAGGGGCTGCAGCCACTGGGGGGCGGCCCTGGAGGAGGGCTGGGTGGTGACCGTCGCCGCCCCGGCTGGCTGCTCCACCGGCGGCGGCTGCCTGAGGGGGAGGGGCTCCTCGGGGCTGGAGAGGTCCAGGGGGTCGTTCTCCGTGGAGGAGCCCCGGGGGGGGCGGGAAACAGGGGAGGCGCCGATGGGCGGGAGGGGGGAGCTCTGCGCTCTGTCCGGCGCGTCCGTCCCGGCCTGGCCCCGCCCGTCCGCCAGGCGGGGGCTCAGACCGGGGTCTTCGGGGTCCAGGGGTTCCGGTCGGGCGCCGCTTCCTCCTTCGGGGCCCCGTCTGTCGTCACGGCGCTGGGGGCCCGGGCCGGCGGAACGCGGGCCGAGGGCGGAGGTGTCCGGGTGGAGGAAGGCCCGCGGGTCCACGGTGGTGCTGTAGTCCAACACCTGGTTGCCGCAGCCCTTGGCCAGCTCCCCGTCGAACGCCAGCGTGCTGTTGAGGTAGAGCTTCACGCGGCGCGCGCCCACGTCCAGACCCTAGACACAGGACACAGGACATAGGACATAGGACACAGGACACAGGACACGGCACCCGGTCAACTGCGGAGGAGACGGCAGCACGCTCAATGCTTTGTAGGGAGTTTACCAGCTGGCACTGTCAGGCCCCCCTCTCTCTCCCTCTCTCTCTCTCTCTCTCCCCCCTCCCTGTAACTTACACGCGTGTGACCTGGTTTGGACACACAGCATTGTTCTCTCCTCCTCCAGTTGGACCCCAGATGTCCACACCTGGCTCTGTGCTGAGGCCTCATATGGACACCGTGCACCTTGCTGTGCACTCCTGCCAGCCTGCATCTGCAGTGTTAAACCTCTACTAGGTGCTGACCTACAGTGTCAGACTGAAACGTTCTCACACTAACTTCCAGGTTTAAAGAAGCATTTCAGAATCATTTGAATGCCGCTACAAGATAACAGTAAATCATGTGAAAAGCTAGCTTGCTGAACAGCCATTTAATCAAGCATTACCTTTATAAAGCATAAGCAGTGTGACCTGGAGAAATGCTGAAACTTGCTTCCCATCGTTTCACGACGTCCCCATCAGTCTACTCTGACAACACAAGCGACTGCCAGCTCCATATTTCTTGTTAAAAACAAAACCTGACAGGCTGTGAAACAAACGCATCAGCCAAATAACCAGATTAATTCCCCACTGAAAGCACAGCCAAGCAAACCAAGAGGAGCCACCAACACATGCTGCAGCCCCATACATCACGCCACACAGACGGTGAAAGACTGGAAGCCCTCACCAGGCTGGAGACACACTCACGGCTGCCACGGGACGCTCAGTAAGCCCGGTGCTAATCTGTATCCTGAAACCACAGCGGAGCTCGTCTCACAGCGAACACGACGGCGGCTCACCCCACGCCATCAAACGCCGTACCCTCCGGCGGGTTTAAAAAGAGGCGCCAGAGCGGACCAGAGGCTACGGGGCCGCGTTGTCCCCGCGGTGCAGTAAGGGCTGAGGCGCTGGCAGGCTGGCAGCCACTGAGTATCTCTCTCTCTCTCTCTCTCTCTCCCCCCGACAACACTAATCCTCCGAGGCTAATCTCTCCGCGTTCCACATTTAGGGCCGCCTTCCAGGCAGCGTGCGGTGTCCCGGGGCTTAGTGACCAGCGTCCCCTCTGGCGCCGGGACGGGCTCTCCCCGGACCGTCTGGTCAGCGCCGCCTGCTCTGGGCCGCGAGGCGCCGGACCGGACGCGTGGCAATGAATCAATGGAGTGGATTTCAATGGCGAATGAATTCAGTGACAAATACAGTGACGAATTCAGTGACGAAGTCAGAATTGAACATGGAAAGTGGCCTCATGTTGTTTTGCTCCCTGATTCTCCCCCTTCCTGATATTAATAGTAACACCATGGCTACAATCTCAGTGTCAACCAGAACAAAGGACCCCCTAAAACACAGGGCCCACCCCGTAACAGAATGAAGGCGCACTGACGTTGAGGCTGTGGTTGTAGTTCCAGATCTTGATGCGGGAGATCCCAAAGTCAGGGGCGCGCTCCGTGTTCCTGACGATGAAGTACAGCTGCACCGGGGGGTGGAAGGGACACGCCCACATGTGGCGCTCCCTGGTGGTCTGTCGGGAGCACACAGAGGAGCACACAGAGAACACAAAACAGGAGGCCCATCAATGCACACACACACATATACATATATATACTGTATATACATCATAAACCTTTTATGATACACGTTATTGCTCCACCATCACACCCCCATCCAACTTGTTCTCAGAGGAAGGGACGAGGGGGGAGGAGGAGGAGGAGCATGAACAGCAGGAGGAGGAGGAGGAGAAGCAGGAGCAGGAGGAGGATAAGAAGGGCTGACCTTGGCCTTGCCGTTGACCAGCGCCGCCAGGTTCCCGGGGAAGTCGGCGTTCCTGATGTCCAGGTCGTGCGGGGACACGTACAGCTTCCTGTTCCTGGGGCAGAAGAACTGCACCTCCGTCAGCCCCACCTGCAGGGCGTTGCCCCAGTTGGACAGGATCTCCATGGTGACGTAGAGGGCCGGGGTGACCTCGGCGGTGGAGGGCCTCCTCGGCTGAGGAGGTGGCGGGGGACACACGGCCATCATCTTGTTGTCCGAGGAGAGACTAACAGGCTGCTGCTTCACTGCTACGAGATGCATCACCTCCTCCCTCCCTCCCCCTCCCTCCCTCTCCCTCCCTCCCTGGGACTCACCGCTGGCCTGCTGAGCTCCATCTCGGGCTGGGGGGGGAGGCTGAAGCCCGGCTGGTTCTCCAGGTTCTCCAGGGCTTCCAGGAGCCGCTGCTGTTGCCTTGACAACAGAGGACACTTATTTACCTCCCCCTCCCCCGTGCAAGTGGCTAAACACTGTCCTTGACCCTCAGGTCTAACTGGCAGGGGTGGGGGGAGGGGGAGTGAAGGAGCGGGAGATGAGGGAGATGGGGGAGGTGTACCCTTCTGCAATGTTGATGAGTGATTTCAAGGACAACATGACACACACACACACACACACGCCTACCCACCCTGCTCATGACGTTACCTCCTTAGGGAGGTACTCTACGACACGAGAGGTGTGTGTGTGTGTGTCGGGGGGTGGGGTACCTGGGGCCCATAAGCGTGATCCTCTGCAGAGCCTTGGAGACGCCGCCATCGTCTGGGTCCAGACCGCCGCCGCGCAGAGACCCGTTCAGCCCGTGTGTCAGCGCCCTGCCCTGGACAGACAGGACCCTCCGCATGAGGATGTACAGCACAGCCAGAGAGGGGGACACTACTGGGGACTCTGAGAGACTACTGGGGCTCGCAGAGACTGTAAGGACTCGCAGAGACTACTGGGGACTCTCAGAGACTCTAAGGACTCTCAGAGACTACTGAGGACTCTCAGAGACTACTGGGGACTCTCAGAGACTAGTGGGGACTCTCAGAGACTCTAAGGACTCTCAGAGACTACTATGGACTCTCAAAGACTACTGGGGACTCTCAGAGACTCTAAGGACTCTCAGAGACTACTGGGGACTCTCAGAGACTACTGGGGACTCTTAGAGACTCTAAGGACTCTCAGAGACTACTGGGGACTCTCAGAGACTCTAAGGACTCTCAGAGACTACTGGTCTCCGGCAGCCCGAAGAGCAACAGGAGGTCACCGACAGCCAGATCTCTTTTCAAAAAGACGAATGCCTACAAAAAGACGCCCTTAAACACACGACAGTTAACAGCGAGGTCGGCGGTAACGCAGACGGCGGCAGCGGCGGTACCGTGTGGCGGCCGGCGGGCCAGCCCTCCGCGGCGCCCAGCGGGCTGTTCTCACGCTGCATGGCCTGGAACACACGGCAGGCCGCCTCCTCCGGGTCCCGGTCCTCCCCGCAGGACCTCCGGCCGGCCGGGCCCTGGGACGAGGGCCCTGGGGGGGTTCAAAGGCATTAAAACATGACGTATCCAAGGAGACGGACACGCATTCATCTGATAGGATCACTGCAAGAGAGGGCCAAGCACAAGGAATGCTAAAGCATTTTGGGGTTGAAAAGACGCACATCCTGCATCCTGTTCATCAGACAATGTGTTCAACATGTAGATTATGTGTTGTGCGGTGAGAGTATGTACAGATACATGTTGCACGCGGCCAGACACCGCGACGGCCTTACTTTGTCCGTTCCGGTCCTCCTTAGAAGGGGTCCTCTCCAGCGTCCTGCTCTTCGCCAGCAGGGGCTTGGCGGCGGTGGCAGCGGCAAGCTCCGCGCCGTCCTTCCTCTTGGCGGACAGCGAGCAGTCAATCTTGCGCCCTGAGGACAAACAGCACGCCTGCATGACGCCGCCTGCAACAGGACCGGCGGTCCCCGTGGCCACGAGCGCTCTGCGCAGCCCGCCCTGCAGCCTCTGGTGTGAGGGCGGGGGGAGGGGTCATCTCGTCAGTAGATCAGTGCTGACGAGGCAGACAGCTGAAGGACACGCCCCCCTCTCCCCCCCGCCCCCCCCTCAGCCAGGAGAACCGCGAGGCGGTGAACAGCGCAGCCGGGGCGAGCGGCGCCGAGGCAGCAGCGTACTGACCTTTGAGCGACGGCCCAAAGTCCAGCACCACCAGGTCCGCCGGGTCGCAGTGCCCGGCGCGCGCGTCTCTGGGGAGGCGCTGCGGGTGGTGGCGGCGGGCGGAGGAGGAGGAGGTGGTGGAAGAGGAGGCGGCGGCGGCAGCCATCCCCAGCTCCTCCAGACTCTCGTTGCTCTCCTCCCTCTCGATCTGCTCCTCCACCCACTCCTCGTCCGACTCCTCCCCCGCGGAGCCCCGGCTGCCGCCGCGCACGCTGACCTCCAGGCTCCGCCGCAGCATCTGGCCCCGGGGAGGTCAGGGGTCAGAGGTCACACACATCACGTAGGGAGAGACGCACTCTTTTCATAAAAACATACTACAAATTAGGAAGAATTATTTATTTATTTATAATTATTTACTTATTTATTTTTTATTTATACTATTTATTTATTTAACGTACACAACAAATGTTGGGATAAAATATATGAGATATAGACAAATATATAAATACAATATAAAATAATATAAAACAGCCATGACCTCACCTTCACCTCCTCCATGCTGAGGAGCACCTTCTCACTGTCCGTCTCCAGGGAGCCCGGCCGGCTCCCCGCCCGGGCGCTGAAGGACCGCCACACCTTGCAGGAGTCCCGGGGCGAGCGGGGACTGATGGGGGACCTCGGACTGGACCTCTGGGGGGGGGGGGGGGTCGGGGGTTTCACCGGCACCAGAGTGAGGCAACACCAGAGAGACGGAGGGGCGGCACGCGGTCAGAGGGCTGAGCTTAGCGTCAGCTGCGTCTGACACTAAGTCCTTCCCTCCCTCCCCCCCACAGGACCACTGAGACACGTAGAACCCTGTAGGGTGCACGGGGGGGGGGAGAGCTCCTACCTCCATGTCTATGCTGTCGTACGGCTCAAAGTCATCCGAGTAGCGCTTCTCTGGGGACACTCTCACGCTGGAACCTTCCTCCGAGCGAATTCTGACGGGGCCCTGCAGGGGGACAGCCCCCACCCGAGACCACCCTGCGTTAACACCTTTCCTGCCTCCTCACCGACGCTTTGACCCAACACTGAGTCCAGAGGATAGTCACAGGGTTATGGCGACAGTCGTTACTGAGTACCACTTTGACTGCAATGTGCACATAATCCTATAGGGGGCATGTGACCAAAGCCAGATTTAAACATTTAAATGAACCGAAGAACAACAAAAAAAGTAAATAAAGATATACATGTGGAGCTAATCCACAGGAATAAATGCACTGTACAGGGAAAATCTATAAAAAAAATAAAACTAAAACTGCAGCAGTAGCAGCAGCCTCTACCTGGACCCATTCTCTCCTCTGGACCTTCCCCGGGGCGGTCTGGCTCCTGTGTCGGCCCGTGAGCCCGGTCAGATCCACGCTACCCTGACTGGCGCGGGCGCTGAAACATTCTGCAGATGAGTCAGGGAGGGCCACACGGCGGGCGAGAAGGAAGAGAGACACAGACAGAGAGAGAAACCCACAGTCACCAGGGCCAGATGGTCCACAGCACACAGCAGAGTATGAGAAGAGGAACCGTGCCTCCCGGCTACAACTGTCACTATGGCTTATTCATCCAGCACGGGAGGACAGCCGCACCACACCCACTGTAACCTCAGGGGCTCCAGTGGAGGGGGACCAGCGTGTGGAACCCTGCACGGAGGCCCGCGCGCTGCCTTTTGTGAAGGTCTGGGTTCCGGACGGCTCTCCTCGGCAGGGGGGGGCGTACCGGCCGTGTGGGTCGCCCTCTCGGCCGGTGGAGGGGAGGACGAGGACGGGCAGGGGGGCTTCCTGGGGGGCTTGCTGCAGGCCTCGGCGTTGGCACCGTTGAGATAGATGGAGAAGCCCTGCTCCAGACGCTCCAGCTCAATCTGCCGGGGGTCCTTGGTTCTGAGCCTCTTGAGGACTCTGTGAGGGGCCCCGAGAAGATCGGGTCATTCATTCATGAACGTGACTCCAGATAAACGTACCGACTTACCAACGCTAACCCTAACCATGACTCCTAAACGCTAAAGCTACAGCTGTCACACCAATATTAACATTCAGGCATTTTGCCAGGTATGTATCTACATGTTGTCCTCACTTCAGACCAGAGCAACCACAAATAAGTAATGTTAAATAGGAAGGGTTGTGATTCACAGTTCACCTAGACAAGCACATATTACCATTACAGAAAACAAACGGCATGGGACATAAAATAGAAAATAGCACAAAGAAAATATGTTGACTGCAAAAAAATGAAAAGCTATCCAACACTACACCACGTTGAGAGGACATCACAGGGAACCACAGGAAGGAAAAGGACACGGTTTGTTTTGAGAATCAATTTTCATCAGATGGCACCGCGCGTTTGCATTTTGAACACAGCCTGCAGCTGAAGCCAAGCCAACAACTCTGTGCCTTTTTTTTCGGACCAAAGAGCCAATCACAGCCTGTGAGGACGGAGCAGCAGCTGTATTTAGAGAACCTCTCCTGTGAAACTCAATCTGTCGTCCCCCCCCCCCCCCCCCCCACACAGCACCACACTCACACATCACCTGTTCTTGTGCTGAAGACCAATTAAATATTCATCCAGAGTCTCATCCACAGCAAGGCCCAGCTTCCCTTCCTGACACCTCTGGTGTTCCTTCAAATTAAACAGCAGTGTTACAAGGACACACACGCACACGCACACACAGACACACACAAACACGCACGCACGTCACATAGAGAGACACCACAACGAGCAGACTAGCTGAGTTTATTCTTGTCATGTTATTTCCTGACAGGTGTTGACTACAGAGGTGAAGTATCACATCGTCAAAACGAATCTAAACCCAGGCCTTGATTAGGTTAGAATGATAATCGGAAGAGAATGGAAAACAGACAATCTGGTAAATCATAACGGACTGAAATGAATGCTTGAGATATATATAGAAAGAGATCGTTTTTGTCTGTATCCTTATTTTAATGTATTTCGCTGGACGCTACAGTAATCAACCATGTAACGGCATACACACAAACCAGTGAAAGAAGTGGACGACTTGGCCATAAGGAAGTGGCGGAATAGTGTTACATACAACATTGATTATTCAAGCAAAGACAGCCACGGCTGTAAGACAGAACTGCTCTCTGTAACACAAGCAACCACCAACAGCCCCATGCAGAAGACAAAGGAAATGACAGAGGTGTCTTACTCAGGCTCTACAGCTACAGCACCTGACCCCGGCCCAGGAAGAGAGGAAGGTAAAGGAAATGGTAGCTTAGAGGAGAGTAGAGTTCAGATGACTTCTTACAGATATAATAAGGAAGCATACAGAAGGTAGAGGACAAGATCAAGAGGCAGAGAATACGCATATTAAGAAAATATCTGACGCATACTTAGATGATGGCCTTACATACACCACGGTGCTGAGTAAGTCTACTGTCTTAAAAAAAAACACTGCCGGCCTACCTCGCTGTCCATCGTAGGACGATGCTCATGAGCCCATCATCCAGAATGGACCGCCGTTCATTGGACTCTTGTGGTCTCAGCCCGACCGTCGACCTGAATACAGACAACAGAGTTACATAACGGACAGACGGGGAGCAGGCAGCCCACAGCATCCTCCGGCATGTGAAGACGCTTGGGCTTTTATCCCCACATTAATCAAATGTTGTAATATGCCGTGACACTTTCAATAAGGTGTTCATTTTATGACTCTTCATTTTACATCAATGATACAAATGTGGAGGTCGTCGCCTCAGCTGAGTCTTGGGGTGCTAGCGTAGACCACTGTGCCATTAACATTGCGTTTAAAACGAACACATTCGTGGAAAAAAGCAGACAAATAATGACATGCAGCTGTGACATGTTAGCCGGCAGGTCATCACCTGGAATGTGAAATGTTAGCTCAGGACCATCCAGCCCGGCTAGCAGACAGAGCTAACAGGCTAACGCCAGCTACAACCACCCCTGGCGAATAAAGTAAACGCAGAATGCAATAAAAGTTTGACAACTAGACAGGATGAGCCACTCTCACGATACTTACATGGTATGGAGTGCACATGTTTCTTTATTATTCGTGGTTTTCGTGTCGTTTTCCAGAGTGTTTCTTCATGTGCACTGTGTTGTTGTTAGTGTGGTCGGTAACCAGGCGAGCCGGCGACCAATAGCGAGCCGCGACGGCCCGGGACACGCCCCCTGCTCACCATCACCCTCAAGGAGAACTTGACAGTGAAGATGATCCAACATGAAGATACCTCAGCAACACGATGAAGACGAGGCAAAAGTCACAGGTCTTCGGTTTTGTGTGAGATGCAAAGACACCAAACACTGCATGGTCCACTGTCAAAAGTTGAACACTGTTTTATTCATTATAAACCAATGCATTTGATATAAAAAGGACAAAGGGGTCTGAAATGAAACCACTTTAAAGTTAAACCTCACAAGACCTCGTTTTGGGCACCCCATTACCATACTGGACCCAGTTACAGACTCCTGGTTAGTCATAAAACCTGGTTAACAATCAATCATGTGCCCCAAAAACACCCTAGGCTAGGCTATTTAAGTTTATACACTTCTGAAAGGTTTCAAAACAGAATTTAGCTGACATCAATCTCTTTGCAAAGCATTACATGTACGGTGACTTATCAGGCCATTAGTTTTTGTGCATTTATTTATTACAACCATCACTGACAAGTCAACGCATTAGTCAAGTGCCCATACAATACTAGTTAGCAATTGGAGATGCTACAAGAACATCCAAAATGAGGGTAAAAGAGGAGATTGCAACACCCAATGTAATAATCTTAATTGTATCCCTGCTGCCAAGTTCCTCTTTCAAGAGCTTACAGACCCAGCATGAATTGTTCTGATGTTCCAAGAAATGAAATAAGGCAGTTCATGAAAATAAAGCCCAAATTCCTGCAGGTTTTAATAATAGTACACCTTTTCCGCGGCCTGCCCGTCAGAGAGCATCAATAGGGACAGATGTGCGACAGGTGTTGGACAGGTGTTTTGAGGTGGAAATGGCTGCATGGCTTTTAGTTCATTAGCCGCGCCGACCTCACACCCTACCCTCCTCAGCCCTCAGACACTTCCACAGAGACGGGGGGCTAGCTGTTTCCCAAAGAAATTCTCTTGGGCAACATTTTATAGCCGATGACTAAAGCGTGTGACTGACATCATCTCAAAAAGAATGTTGAATATTTATTTATGCCTCAGTAGTGCAAGCAGGCGGCTGCCAAGAGCAGGAGAGCTGGAGTCAGTGCCTGGTGCCTCGGCTAAATGTTAGAAACCACATCGAGGGGCTGATTGGGCCCTGACCCCTGGAGTAAAAAGTCAAACCGTGAAAGCATTTTGTAAGAGTGGACGCGGTCCACGTTTCCCTTCTTGGTGCGACGTCAACAGAAACAAGAGGAGACCGGCCCGTGTTACCAAGTCCAACGGTCCCACGGTCGTTAGGGGGGCCAGCTGCGTCTGCACGCCTCTCCATCTCTAATCGCTACGTTGCTACGTCTCGCTCTGCTGAACTCCCAGCTGGGGTTGTTTTTTTTTGCTTGTGTTGTGATGGATGGGTGGGTTAAGGTTAAAATGGACCACGTGTCCCAATCTCTAAAAAACACACATGAAAAGGAGGAAAACAAACAAAAAAAAGGGAAAAATAACTTAAATAGAATTGCTCAAAATATAACCATTCATAAAGCCCTTTCAATAACCCAGAACAGGTAAGGTTACAATGGAAACCCCTCAGGAACAGGAGAGAGAGAAATGAATAGCCATAATTGTAATACTAATATTCATCCAATGATTCACAGATGTACAGTTCACTCGCAGACCACGTCATCACACCCGCCTCCTCCTCCTCCTCCAGGAGCCCACCTCCTCCAGGAGCCCCCCCTCCCCCCGTCAGTGCCCCCCCCAGGTCTGGGAGCCTCGGCTGGCCTCGGTGGTCTCCAGTCTGTCCGTGGCGGGGGAGCCCTTAGTTTCAGTACTCCTCCACCCGTCCCCGCCCTGCTCCTCCTGCTGCTGCTCCTCCTGCTGCTCCCTCGCCCGCCGCGCCTCCGCCTCCTCCCTCCGCCGCCTCTCCATCTCCCACTCCACGAAGGTGTCGAAGAGGCTGGGCCAGGCCTCGTCCTCGCTGTAGTTGCTGAGGTCGGGCCCGATGGCCTGCGTGAAGTTGAGGAACATGTTCCACGTGTCCCGCGAGATGCCCCGCACGCCGGACGGGTTCTCCGCCAGGAAGTCCAGCCAGCGCTCCAGGATGGTGGGCGTGTCCTGCGTAAACACCAGGCGCCACAGCGCGATGGCGATGTCCCGCTGCAGCGAGCGCTGGCCCTCCTCGGCGTCCAGGCCGAACTGGAAGGTGAAGCGGTACAGGTCCTTGAAGCTCTCCTCGCCGCGCGCCTCCAGCAGCATGCAGGGGAAGCGCGAGCAGATGCCCTCCAGGCTGTCGGCCTGGATGGCCTTGCAGCCCTCCACAAACTCCTTCCTGGAGGCGCAGGAGAAAGAAACAGGCGTCACAAGGGATGCTCGGCATTAGATGACGTGGGTCTGTGGTAAATGGACCACAGTAAAAGTAAAAGGGTAAAGGGGGCATTTAGCAGACGCTTTTGTCCTAAGCGACTTGCAATCAGTACATGTGTGGGGTTCAACATGTGGACAGTTGGAGGAGGAGGAGGGGGGGGGGGGGGGGGGGATCAAGGGGATCGAACCGCCGACCCTACGGTGAGTGGACGACCCGCTCTGTCCACCCGCTCTACCCACTGAGCTACTGTCACCCAAGTGAGGGTGGTCCTCTGAGAAGCTATGGGAGCTACGAGACACTGAGTCCAGAAACTCCCTCCATGAAACCCTGCGTACAACTTCATCACACACACACAGCAGACCTTCAAATGACCGAATAAACGAATTACAGCCCTTTGCTCAGTAGCAAGCTTTACGGTAGTCAGCAAAAACAGGCACAGATCAGCACAGAAGATCGTTTCAGAAGATGCTTTAAGTTAAAGAAAATAAAATCATACATCATGTACCGAAACCTCAATAAAGCCACATCATAACAACGTTACACTAGAGAGGACTTCTTCAGGCTGCCCCTGGTTCCCCCTCAGAGAGGATGTTGTGTGTTTCCTACTCCCTCAACACCATGTGTGTGTTGTGAGTCAGTACTATGGGAGTTGGTGACCTTGCGCCTGACTCACCCACATCATCCATTAGCAGGAAATGGGCCTTGGTGTGATTAAGAACTTGCATCATATTAACACCGACGCCAGGTCCAAGTGAAACCCAAGCATACTGATCAGGGACTCTGTCATAAACTCTCAAGCTAACTCATCACTGTCCATGCCGGCAGATTCTGTCATTTATTTCCTGGCGATTTTGGCACCTGACCCACTACAACAGCGCGGGCCGCGTCGGACGAAACACAAACAGCTTGAGTAAGCAAGCATCAAACAACAATGAAACGTTTTCCTGACCGGGGGACCCGGCTGTTGTTTCCAGCGGCTCGGGATGGAAAAGTGCTGAGTTAAAGATCACAGCAGAGGGGAGGGGGTGGGGGGCGAGGAGGGGCGAGCATGCCAACAGACGGCTCTATTCATCGGGGCGAGCGGCGTGGGCGTGCTGGACCTCAGCGTACGCGCTACAGTTCCACCAGCCCGCCGACTTGGCAATCGGGACGAGTGGCTAAACGCCGAGAACCACGCTACCGCAACGCCGCGGAGGCAGGCCGTGCCGGCCGTCGCATCGCTCTACTGGAGGTAATGCATCAACCCTGGGAGGCATTTACCCCATGAGATCAATATGAGTTCCACAGAAGCCCCACCCCGTTCAGGCCTGCGATTCCACAGAAGCTTGTGAGATTGTCTCCGCCGCGCTGCTCCGCGCGGCGACTCGCTCGCCCTCACCTGGTAAACTTGCACATGGTGGCCGCCTGGAACTTCCAGGCGATGACGAGCACGCGGAACTCGGCGGGGTCCACGCACAGGTCGTTGCAGAAGCGCTCCATGCCCTCCTCTAGGATGGCGTCGTCCTGCTCGTCCTTGTAGCAGCAGAACAGCTGCTCGATGCGCGGCAGCGACAGCCCGTCGCGGTCCGCCGCCACCGCCGCCGCGTGCTCCTCCTTGCGCGGGTCCCGGCTCAGAGCGGGGGCCACGGCCGTCTCCGTGGCGACGTCCGGGGCCTTGGTGCCATTCGACAGCTCGCCGGGCGCTTTGCCGCACAGGGCGCCGGACTCCTCCTTGTGGCCGCAGGTGCTGCTGCTGCTCTTCTTGTGGTGGGACTTGGAGCCGCTCTCCTTGTCTCCGCTCTTGCTGCCCAGCGAGGAGGTTGGATTCTTGCACTTGGTGACACACTGGCCCATGTCTCCCCCCCTCTCCTGGTCCCTCGGTCCGCCGGGTCAGGCGCCGTCAGCAACCCCTGGACGCCTCTGCTCTGGCCAGGAGAGCCGTGTCCACATGCCCCTGTTGCCCTGGGGCAAAGCAAGGGTCGGATCACTGAGGAGAAGTTACTACTGCTACTACTAATACTACTGCGGTGGTGGTAGGGGCAGTCGTATTAGTAGTATTAGTAGTCGTAGTAAAAGTAGTGGTGGTGGTGGTGGCGGTGGTGCCACCCTTGTTGATTCAGTCTTAACCCTCTGTAGGATCTCTTAATGTATATAAAGCAACTCTACAATGATAACCATTGTCGACTAATAAAATAAATCCAACCGAGCTAAAAGGTTGTGTCGCAAGACTCCCCGGGCAGGGTTCAAAATGCACACTCCTCCTTACAATTAATCATGTCCACAGAAGGGATAATTAGCAGATACTGCAAAACTAAGTCATCTGGAAAGTTTGGTAATAGTCTTGTAGTATAATAGATATGATTCAATGTAGATGTTTTAGAGAAGATGAGCATTTTCAAAGGCCACGTTGGCTGCTGACTTACAGACAGTTCCTCAGATAGAATTGACCACTCTGACCGGAGGTGTCATCCGAGGTGTCATCTTATTCTGCTCCATGGTGGTGACCTTGACATCCGCAGTGCTGAAAGATGCATATTATCTTGTCATCATAAGCACAACATGATAGCCGGTCTGTCCCAAAACTGCTGGCCGATTTTTGTCAACTAACTGTAATTTGAGATCTACACACAGTTTAGGCATTTTAATTGTAGTTTCCAACACCAGAGAGCATTCAAAACATCTGCACACGTATGAAGGTAAATGATGTACAAAGGAACAGACTGTACTCATTAACTCATGTATAATCCATGTTTCACAACAAGGTGAACAAATGGCTGAGTATCTCTCCTTAAAACGGCGCTGGGTCACAACCCGTCGGTTTTGACTTGTTTTTTTATAAAATCCAAATAGAAAAATACATAAATATAAAGTGAAATGTAGTCTAAAGATGGTGAAACCTCCCAGTCGTATAAGTGAGGGCATGTTCAGGCATATTTCACTGCGGGAGTGACTACGGGATAAAGGCTGGTAGACTCTTTTACCAGCCGTTTGAACACCCTGGCGTCACCATGCTAAGCTGAATTACGCACTAAGAGACGCAGTGTGCTGGTGAAACAACGCACTGGTGGAACTGCACTTACTGGAGCCACGTTAGCCCTGCCAGCTCTGCAGAATCAGGACTTTAAGAGTCAGTCCGTGTAGGCAGCACCAGGATGGAGTCAGTGGGCTTTACAAGTATCCAACAAAAAAACGCACTTTAATTCATACTCGCGAATGGCCCGAGAGTGTCCCAGTGAATAGTTTGGGTCATCCAAGATCATAAACAACACATTTCCGACAAACCCGACACTATGTGGAGCGGTAAAGCAGCCGGGCTCACCAGCCCTGGCTCACCAGCTCACCGGCCCTGGGTCGGAGCGTTAGCTAGCTCGGCTAGTTAGCTCGCTCGTTCGAGTGAATATAACAAAAATACGCTGAGAAACTCACCACTTAATAACGCGATGGGGGGTGGAAGTAGGTGCGCATCACTTCCACGGACCGAATGGTTTGAACGCGGGCCGTACTGGTGAGAAACCAGTCGAAACGAGGCACACTGGTACTGGTACAGCCCGCTAGCTCGGCGGCTAACCGGAGCCCAAACCGTGTTGTGTCACTGTCGGGATGAGTCCGTCGGGCTGAGGCTACCGGCGCTCACTTCCGGGTCCACTCGGGTTGTGTTGGGCTCGGTTCGACATAGACAGATCATCTTCTGTAGATCAGAAAGCAGAGCCCGTTTCTTTGTGTTTCCTCGTTGGTTCAGAGAGTGAACCTGATGGGATGTTCATCACTTCCTCCTGCTGGAGAAGATCCTCCTGCAGGAGGAGCTCTCTGCGCTCTGCTCACAGCTGACGGCATCACATGGGTCAGCATTAAAGAGCTGGACATTAGTTTGGGTCAACACCAAAGATTAGGACATTAGTTTGGGTCAACACTAAAGACGTGGACTTTAGTTTGGGTCAGCACTAAATATGTGGACTTTAGTTTTGGTCAACACTAAAGGTCTAGACATTAGTTTGGGTCAGCACTAAATATCTGGACATTATTTTGGGCCAACACTAAAGGTTTGGACATTTTAATACATTGGTTCACAGGGAATGAATACACATTGTCAAACGTAACAATGGCAACTTTTGGGGGAAATCCATTCATACTGGCTCATTGAGGTGATAAGCACGTCCAGCTCTTGGAGGTCGGAGGACATGTTGGGGTTATTGACATGTAATACATGGTCTGTGGTGACAGGGAGATGTTTGTTCCTCAAGTTAAATTATATTTTAAGAATAATATTTTATCTATAGCCTATTGTTGTGTCAAATCCAGTGTAACATTTCCTACTACAACCGCGTTCAATGTTCTGCTTGGTAAAGTGGATTAAGTGTCAGTGACTACCGTCCTCCTGTCTTAATGATTAACGATTGTAAAACTAAACTAAATTAATATCAACATCGTGTTATGATGCGATCAGCTGTGAAACGTCATCACTGAGCGACCGACCCGCTCCAGTAGCTCGCCATCTGCCCTTGTTCTTACACACATGATCCTCTCTGAGCAGGTAGGTGAGCCTTTTACTTTATTCAGTTTGGTGTTCAGATGACTCAAACCAACAGCACCAACGCAACATTCTCTGATGTTCTCCTCACACCTCTCAGGGACAGCACACAGCCCACCCCTTGGTGTCATGTCAGCGGACAGTGGTTCATACTGTCGTTGTTCTCTGTTAACTTTGTCTCGCCTCGACCGAGTCTCTTAACTATTATCAGTTCAATGTTTGGTCTTATTATTAATTCACGACAGTAATTCATGTCGTGGGTCACTCCAGGTCTTATCCACGGGGGTCTACTCATCGCTCCGATGACTGCTGCCACCCGGAGTAAGGTGCTGTCTCTTTACAGCAGGGTGTTCCGCATCGCCCGGACCTGGCAGGCCCAGACAGCCGTGCGAGAAGACACCGAGGCTGAGAGGAACTACATGGTCCTGGAGGCACGCACCTTATTCCGACAAAACCAGCAGGTATGCAAACAGGTCTTAGTTTGATGGGGACAATGCTTCAGCGCTTGTTGGCCCCCGTGGGGAACTGTTGGTGACACTTTTTTCTATTTAAGTTAACAGATCAAGAATCCATCAAGAGGTGCATAGAAGAGTGTGAAGCGAGGATAGAAATAGGTACGAAAATGGTTGCTAGTCCAAGTACTGTTATGTTGTCACACATCAAGCGTGAGCCTGTTGTTAATATTAAATTGTTTGACAGGTCTACACTACAGGAATCCATATCCAAGAGCAGTAAGTAGGCCTACAAACCAGTTATTTTTTCACTGTGTTCACAAAGACCACATTGTTGTCAGCAGACAATTTACCCTTTTGAAAAAAATCAAACTTAATTGCAGTCATACCTACCGCCAATGGGCCTTGCCACTCAGAAGGGGAGGAGGTTGCTTACACAGCAGCGTCTGAGGAAACAGGCCAAGCCAGTCTACTTGCAGTCACATGACGAGACCTGACGCTTCCTACACCTTGGTGGAGGTCGCGTTACCGCAGACGGGAGATCAGAGTGCAGTCACATGCTGATGACACGGGTCGGGTGATGACCACTTTTCCAGCCATTAAAAGAGGAAACACAAGCTGTGCAGCAGAGAGCAAAGGGGTTGCTTCTGCCTCACTGTTAAAGCACTGAGGCTGCATGTCCATTGATGTTGTTTATTTTGTCACATCAACTTTTGTAAAATAGTCTATTGTAATTTAAGAAGCCATCATGTTGTATTGCCAGTTATTTATTTATAATAAAGAAATATAATAAAATGCACAATGTCCAATACTTTTTTTTTTACAGAAAACATTGAATGGCTTCTAAGTTGTTTTAAAGTGCATTCGACCACTGTTTCCAGCCGTTTGCCATATAAGACCCTGTTTCCATTTGACATTTGATACTAAAGTCTTTCCAAGAAAAATGTAATGCATGTATATTATTTTATATGGTTTCACAATGAACAGCAAAACCATGACTAGAGCAACATGCATGAATTGTCAAAACCAACAGTATTCGCTGCCATTGAAGCATTTTCACTGACTATACATGAACATCAGTGAATCTTTGGTGAACCAGATGTAACAAAACATGTAATGTATATTTGTTCATCTAATAATATTGCAACTACTTGAGTAAAAGTAAACATTTTTTAAAAAGCTAAACATTACATCTCATCCTGACCTCACAGTGTTGATGGTCCAGTTTGGCCCAGCGACCTCTTCAGCAACATTGAACTTTACATCGTAACTTTTTCTTGAACAATGAAAATAGATATCTGCTTTGGAATGTTGTGTAGTTAAATATAGAATAATAAAGAAATGAGTACAAGGAGCTCAAAATTGTGCTTAAGTAACAGTACTTTTGTTCAAAATGTTCTTTTCTCCCCTGTAAATATAGCAATAGTGTACTAAATTCTATTGCAAATATTGTAAACATCGTGGATCAATTTCCTCATTCCTATGGCTCTTAGAATTCTTTAGTACAATGAGAAATGGTTTTCGTTTGGCACAGACGGTCAACAGCTGGCCGGTCTGCTCAGTCGTCCAGCTGGCAGAGGCAGGCCACCCCTCGGTTGACCCAGTGCTTCTGCGGCCGGTCGGACGGCAGCTCGATGGGCAGCACGTAGTTGGTGGAGTGTCCGGTGGTGGACAGCGTGCCCCGCCGCGCGCTGGTCTTGTACACGGGACACACGTAGATGTTCTCGTGCTTGAAGGTGGACATCTCCCCGGGCCTCAGCCAGATGATGGGCAGGGGGTCAAACAGGATCTTGGGGAGGGACTCCCCGATCACCATCTTCTCCCGGTCCCAGCGCGCCCCCTCCATGAAGAGGCCCCGCACGTAGGCCCCGTCTTCTGGCTTCTGGTCTATATGGGTCTCGTGCTGGGTCACCTGGAGACACCAGAGAGCATGTTGAACGTCCAGACATTAAAGATATCACTGGGTCACCTGGAGACACCAGAGAGCATGTTGAACGTCCAGACATTAAAGATATCACTGGGTCACCTGGAGACACCAGAGAGCATGTTGAACGTCCAGACATTAAAGATATCACTGGGTCACCTGGAGACACCAGAGAGCATGTTGAACGTCCAGACATTAAAGATATCACTGGGTCACCTGGAGACACCAGAGAGCATGTTGAACGTCCAGACATTAAAGATATCACTGGGTCACCTGGAACGTCCAGACATTAAAGATATCACTGGGTTTGCGTGGAGATGGGGTTGAGGGTGTTTTTTTCCACACTTGCCTCAAATTCAAAGCCGATGTAGTCTATGGGGATGGTGTTCTTCCTGGCGTAGTTCTGGGACACGCCGGTGAGGAAGGACTGGGTGAAGTAGAAGCCAGAGAGCCAGAAGACTGGAGGGGGGCCGCAGTCTATCCAATCCTGTCACACACAAATGCGTAATAACAATGTTTATATGTTTATATATCCTCTGTCACATGTTCCCCACTGTGCACCAGGGCTGTATTCAGAAACTACGACACTGTAGACCTGAAGTGCAATATCTACACAGATACTTAATTTGTAGTTTAAATTGTAGTCAATTGTGAGACAACCCCATAGGTCTGCGTGGACTCCTGACCTGCAGGAACTGCAGCCGGGCCAGCAGGTCGGCTACATAGCTGCCCAGCGGCTTGAGGGAGGGGTAGGACTTGGCGGCCCACGTGGCCGGGACCTTGCCCACCAGCATGCTGTTGAAGACCCCCTCCAGCTCAGCAGACATCACCACCTGACCCTTCAGAGCCTTGCGAGTGTTGGTCAGACTCACGCGCACCACCTGAGTCAGCCTGAAACCATCAGAACGGCCACATTTTCCTACAAAAATAAGCACCTCATACGAATCCCTGGTTTGCTCTGGTGAAAAACATCTACTGAAGAACGCTGGGAGGAGAGACCTGACCTGTTGAAGCGGATGAGTTCCTGTCGCAGGACGGTGTTCATGGACTCGTGGTACATGACCGGGTATTTCTCCTCCACCATCTGCATGTCGAAATCCTCCGGCAGTTTGGACAGAATGTCCTCCGACAACTCGTCCACCAACTCCTACAGTGGCGTCAGAAGGAGGAGGAGAAAGAGGTGAGCTGCAGTGATGATGCTGAGGTCTGCCACCCTGTACGTGACGTCGGACGCCAGGGACCCTGCTGACCTGGGGGGACTTGGCCCCGCCCCCGGACTGTCTGGGCAGGGTCAGCAGCACCCCTTCCAGCAGCTGATTGGTCTCCTGGTTGTCCTTGGTGATGTCAGCATTGCTGTGAAGCCCGAACACACAGGGCTCGGCGCTAATCGGCAGACTGCGAATGTAATCAACGTAAATCTGAAAAAAACAAAAAACAAATATAAAATAACGAATATCTCGATGGTTTGTCTCGACCACGGGAGTCGTGTCCGGCAGGCGTGACCGATGAGGTCATCAGACGGTACCTGGTGCAGGCCGTGGGGCGGGACATAGTACAGCTCCCCCTCACACAGCTGGCATCTGGGCTGTTCAATCACATCCCAGCTATAGAAGATGGACAGCAGGGACACGAGCAGGCGCCGGTCCTTGTCGTCCGTCACGCGGCCGCCGTAGTTACACTCCCCTGAGATGCAGAGCAGGGAGGAGGACGTTCAGACAGGAAGAGCTGCAACACCGAGTCTACTGCTGGCCTGGAACCATCAGCTCATTCGTTGATGAGATCGGTGGTGGGAGACTGATTACAATGTTGATGGGTTATAATAATGTCTACAGATGATTTGTGTCTTTCTCACCAGTCAGGTATGTGAGGGCCTCCAGGGGAACCTGCTCGTACTCCTCCAGGAACATCTTGATCTGCCTCATGCTGATCCTCAGGTCGGACTCATTGAACTCATAGGGGATGTTCCAACCTGAGGCCAAAACACAGCACACAGTTGTATACGTTAACGACCCATCAAAGCACATATTAAGCCCCGCTTGGAAAGCGTAGTGCATTCTTTTATGTGGTCTTTGCTAGAGCAAGACTGCCAAGATGGGAGGTCTGGCTCAGATATAGATAACGTATGCTCTCAACTTTAAAATAAAGCTTGGTTACATTAAGGACGTCCAGAGTGGAGGGGAGATCCCTCCACCCTTCTGTTTCCCACCAGAGGATCAGTCCGATGCAAAGCATGTCTCACCCAGCGGCCCAAAGTTCCTCCTCTCCTGGACCAGAGCGTGGAAGAAGGTGAGGCCAAAGAGCAGCTTCTGCCAGACCTCCTGCTTCGGGGAGCCGCAGAAGAAGGCGGGGTCACTGATGGGGTGGCTGGTGTAGGACCGCAGCAGGTTGGCCCTGATGCCCTTCGGGGGCTCGTTGGTCATCTTCACCCCGTTCTGCAGGATGCTCACAGGGAACTTGTCTGATGGATAACTGGTGAGCCACAACCTGAGGAGAGATGACAGAAACCCCTCTGTTGTCGCCAGTTTGATGTGTGTGTGTGTGTGTGTGTGTGTGTGTGGTAAGTTTTTGTAAATATTTGTTGTTGTTACATCACTTGGGCACCAGAGGGCATAGGCAGGTAATCACAGTGGTCACATGGCTTACAAAGGGAAGTCACAGGTGAATAGCATGGGGAATTAGGAGCCGAGGAAGCCACACAGTTTTTCAACCGTGGGTGTGTGTGCTGGTCTTTCGGTTCTATTGTTAGTACTTTTGTTTCTGTCATATTTACGAGCTTGTTTCTATAGTATATTGTTCATTCAGTGCACCCGGCTTTTGTAGGGGTTTCTTAATCTTTAGTATACAAATAAAGTGTCAACCGAATACTCCAGGGCAGACCTCATTGCACCATCACGCGTTGGATATGACTTCAGATTCCCTAAAGTGGCCTTTTTTGTTGTTGATCGCCGCTACACCCTCCTTTCTTCAGGTTTGCCAGTAGATATCAGCAAGATGTCAGCCAGAGGCCCATACCTGAAGCTGGGGTGCGTGTCTTCGGGGACGATGGTCTCCACACAGATCCTCTCCAGCGCGGGCATCCAGCTGGTGGCCAGGTGACAGTTCTGCAGCACCACCCAGCTGCCATCTTTGAGGGCCTGCTCAATCATCCGGGCTGCGATCGGCCCCTGGCCCTGACCCAGGGAAATGGTCTGTGTCTTGCCACCCCCCATCTCCAGGTCATCCGCAAACTTCAGAAGACCTGAAGGCATGCACACAAAATCAAAGAAGTCCTAACCGCATCATGCAGCTCGGCAAAATCAACAATGCACAGAATAAGATTCATGGATTCAATCTGCTTTAGGGATTTGATACTAGGAATATTAGGGATTTAAAGAAATGTCCATTATAACAATAACAAAAATCACAAGGAAACCAGAGATTTTACAACACAAATATAAAAATAATGTCACCTGCAGTGGGATCAGATCCCGGTGACAGCACAAAGATGAGAGGAGAGCAGCAGTTTGAGTCACTGTAGCTCCCTGCCAGATCAAAGGTCGGGGGCTCTATGAAGGCCCGCCCCATGTTGTCCACGATGAACTGCTGCACGGCCGGCACCAGCTTATCGGGCCTGAAGCACCGCAGGACCACCATGCGGTCCATCCCTGCCAGCGCCCCCCACTGGTCAGGCAGCGGCTGCTCCTGGGGCCTCCCGGAGTCGTACACGCTTTTCCACCGCGAAATGTTGTCTTGTACGTGCTCAAAGAACCCCTCCAGGTTCTGCAGCTTGGACGCCCTGACGATCTCGGACCAGGATTTGTCTGAGAGCCACTCGGGGGCCGGGTTGGGGTGAGGGTTGTCCAGGGCAATGCCCCCGGTCAGGAGGAAGCGCCAGACCTCGTCGTCCACGCAGCCCTTGCCCTGCATGATGCCCACGGTGAGGAGCAGGGAAAAGAGCAGCTTGTCCTTCTCAAAGAGGGAGCGGCACACGTTCTTGTACATGCTGAGGGTGAAGTGGCACACGATGTTGTCGATCCTCGCAGTCAGGTCTTCGCTCTTGGTGCTCTGGGCGATGGACTGCAGGTAGAGGTTGATGAACCAGGTCAGGGAGTACTGGTACATGGGCTCAATGTTGGCCAGCTCTGAGATGCAGAAGAACAGCGTGGAGGAGTGCTCGGCGACTGGGCGGTACCCCATGCGCGTCTCATCGATCTCCGTCTCGGTGACGCTGGCAATCTTCTGCTTCTCTGAGATCTCCTCCGACAGGACCTTGGAGGAGGAGAGGATGAGGATGGCGGTCTCATCCTCCAGGATATTCCCCTCCGAGGAGGACAGCACTTGCAGGATCCTGTCCTCGACCTCCTTCAGCTGCTTGTTGTTGGCTGCGCTCTCCAGAATGAGCTGGTTCTTCTTCTCCTCCAGCTCGGGTTTCTCTTTGGCTGCCACGATCCCCAGGAGCTGGTCCTCCAAGCCCTGAGGGGTGATCATGAAGTTCAGCAAGCAGACCTGGACGGCCACCTCGGGGAGGTAGTGAGGGTTCCGCAGCCCCGTGGTCATGTAGAACAAAAAGTTATTGGAGTACTCCACAATGTTCTCCCCCAGCTTCATGTACTCCACGCCCTGCTGTTTGAAGGTCTGCTTCAGCAACACTGGCTCCAGCACCGCATCCAGCTCCTCCCCAACGTTCTCCAGGAGCACCGGCGTCCCGAACTGAATGGAGGTCTCCAGAACCCTGACATAGTTAGCGTCTGAGAGCTTGATGACGGCCAGCTGGTTGGCCTTCTCCATGTTCTTGATCCACTTGTTGGCCTGGCCCTGGGGGTCGATCATGAGGGGCCAGCGGCGGGAGTTGGACACGATGATGCCGTTGTCCGTGGAGAAGGAGTCCACAGGGAGCCCAGCAATCTGCCATGCCCTGATGGCCACCTGGTTGCCCAGGGTGCTGGTCAGGGTGAAATCCTCAGAGCAAGGTATCTTCATCTCCTGGCACAAGACGTGCCACTGCTGCTGACACTCCAGGCGGTAGTTTACCGTGAACGCCCCGAGGTATGCCACGCTGCCCGAGGACAGGAGGACATCACCGGTCAGGTTGGTGTATCTGGAGAAGAATTACACAGGTATCACCTAATGGTGGCTGAGGTGGACATATGTTCTCAAGGAAAGCATCACCACCATTTTAATTGACATTGAACAATGCTCAAGTGCTGTTGTTCTACCTGTTCAGTCCTTTTTATGTTTTAGCACATGCTTTTAGCAACCCATAATTTATGTATTTTTATTCTTCCAGGTTAAGGCTCATTGAAATTTAAAACCTGAACAAAAGCAGCATGAAACAACATTCTACAACGTTACAACAAAAATAAAAAACATATATATATATACATAACCTCTTACTGTCCACTGAATAAGGTCAGTAAAATTAGAGCATTAACAAATGCTCTTAACAATACAATGAATCACATTTGTTCGGGGTAATGCAGGAAGGCGGCAGACATTGGGGTCTAACACTAAATCTTTGGCTGAATCAAACCCTAACCCTAACCCTAACCCTGACTCAAGACTCAAACCACTCAAACCAGTACCTGATTCCCAGCAACCGGGCCGCCTCCGTCCAGCGCTCCTTCTCTCCTCCCAGTCCTCCGATCAGCTTCTCGGCCCGGACCAGCTTCTGGGAGCACAGCTCAATGTTGTCCTCCAGGTCCTTCTTCTTGTTGTTCATCTCTGTGAAGGTGTCGTTGAGGCTCTGCAGCCTGTCTTCCACCTCCTTCAGCTCGGCCCGCTTTACGGCCAGCGTGGCCATCTGGACGGCCAGCTCGTCCTCCGCCTCTTGGAGCCGCGCCTTCTTTGGCGCCACGACTTTGGCCACGCGCTCGTACACCTCCATGGCCCTCACCCACTTGCAGAGGCCCTCGCAGGCAGAGGAGACGTTCTTGATGATGGACGGCTGAAACTCGGGGTTGTCAATGAATTTCTCTCTGATTTTCTTGATGGAGGCCACGGGGATGTTGTCTTTGTCGTAGGCTTTGAGGTTGTCCAAAAACTTCATGTCTCCCAAAAGCTTCTTTGATGGACCCCAGTAGTCCTCGACCATCTTGCCTGATCCGCACACCAGAGTCCAATGATCAACAGGAAAGTCAATTTTTGAAGTCAATTTCATGAAGATCAGTTGGAAAGTCCTACCTGAGCCCCCGGGGTCCGGCTTCCTCTCGGGTTTGATGCCCTTCATGACGCAGATGGACTCCATGACCAGCTTGACCAGCCCGGGGGGGTTCGTCATGGACTTGACCACCGTGATGTCAGAGGGCTTCAGGGTGTCCAGGGCTGACAGGGCCGCCTCCAGGGCGGGCATGGCCTCGGCCAGGTCTCCCTCGCACTCGTCCTGAACCACAGCATTTGGGAGGAAACCCTCAGTTTGTGATCAGTTAGCTAAATCCAGTTAACTAAACCAAAGGGAGGTCATCTGCTTTGGCAGAGCACTCTTCCACCAGCACAATAATGTACTTTTATCCAAGCTGAAACGTGTAACATTCATCCCCATCCTTGTAAGACGTTTATGAAGTACCTTGATGGCTTTTGCTGCTGCGGCGGCGTCGTTGGCCACCTTCTCGTCCGCGGACACCAGCTCCTTCTTGGCGTCCACCTCCACCGTTTCCTTCTCTATCTTCACCATCATCTGGTCTGTCTCCGCCGAGGTCTTGATCAGCTCCGGCTGCAAGGCGGTCAGCTCCTTCTGCATCACCGACACCTGGGGACCGAACAAGAGCCGCTTTATCCAGGACATATTGGTAAAAGTGATTCCACATTTTGTTTTTCTTGAGAAAATGTGAAGAAAAGGTTGAGAAATTGCTGGAAGGATCACCTGAGATGCGGCAAAGTCCAGCTTTTGTAGACCAATGATGTAGCGATTCTTCATGGTTTCCACCTCATCCCTCTTGGCATTCAGCAGAGTCTTGAAGGTCTGGATGAGCTCCAGGTAGGACGTGGGAGTCACGTAGTTGTGTCTCCTCAGTCTGGCGAAGTACATCTCGGACATGTCCCGAACGCTTGTATGGAAGGTCTTGCACATCTCCACCACTCTGAAACCACAGCGAGACATAATAAAGTAAGAAAAAGAAAGGACAGTGAAAAACAATGAACTCAGAGTACACAACAGAAGCCCAGTACATGACAGAATCATTTAGGAAACGTCACAGCTAACCTTGATGCCAGAGATTCTAGAGGGTTAGACAGATAAGATAGAACAAGATCATGTTCTGCAAGGCAATCCTTACGCCAGTCTAACATCACCGTCCATCTCCACGTCCTCTAGGAACTTGTTGGCCACCATCTCCAGAGCGTCCGTGGGCCACGCCTGGAACCAGTCTATGGTGCAGCAGTTGATCAGCGAGGGGAACATCCTCAGACGGTTCCTGAAGGCATCCCCGATGGGACTCATGGCTGTTGAAAATGTACGAGGAAGGTTAAGAGCCTCAGTTTGAGGTGCGGAACCTAAGAATGAATCGTGTTGAGAAATCCATGGCTCTTACCCAGCACGATGTGCAGGTTGGCCCTGACGCGGTCGATGAAGAAGTTGTACATGGACAGAGGGGTGGCGTCGATCTTCCGGCCCTCCGTCCGCGCGATGCCCTGCGCCTTCTCGATGATGTCCGCGCGCTCGTCGGCAGGGAACATGTTGGGCACGTCACCCGTGTTCAGCAGCATGTTGATGTCCTCCACCATGGCCTCATCCTTCATCTGGCTGTCACCGAACAGGAACACCAGGCTCCGGCCCTCCACACCAGTCTTCAGCATCACCTTCTTGAGGCTGTCGCGCCAGTCCGAGAGGCTGTAGTTCTTGGTCAGCTCGATCTGGAACAGGTCGTAGTCGTTGATGAAGGCGGCCAGCTTGGTGGCGCTATGCCGGCCCGAGCCTCCGATGCCCACCAGCAGCGCGTGGCCGTTGTCCTGCTTCAGCACGCGGCATATGCGCGACACGTGCTCAATGGCAAACTTGAACATGACCAGGGACATGGGCGCCTTGCTGCAATTGTTGAACTCGTCCAGGTAGAACTCCATGGCCTCCTGCAGGGCCTGCAGGTCGCTGACCTCGTCGTAGGCCTTGACGTCTGCGTCGGGGTTGCCGTAGTCCCCGAAGAACAGACTGCGGATGTCTTCGTCCTCCACTTTGCCATTTTGGCTTAGGTGACTCAAGAGCTGAATATTGGACACCGATATGGTTCATGATCAAACCTCACTGTTACGTTGTTATGCTTGTGTGTGTGGAGTGGTGTTGTCCAATATATTACCTTATCGAGGGTCTGCTTAAAGAAGCTTGAGGTTGTGTTCTGGACGATGTTGAAGAACGTCTCCCTGTCTTGGTTGTCGATGAGCCGATCGTAGAAGACGCGGTACACCTCGTGTATCCAAAGACGGATCAGCTTGTCTGTTTCCTGTGATAAACGAGCCAATTAAAACCAGCCGGTCAGAGCATATATTCAATTAAAGGTGCATGTTCCACAAATGTAAATTGGTATTTAAACAAATCATGCACCCAGTATAGCAACACTAATCACATTCCCTTTGGTGGCGACTGCTGTCTGACCTGCATGTGAGTGTGCGGTGCCAGCAGAACTCCACGGATCACTCTGGCAAAGTCCCTCAGGTTGAAAATGTAGTGAGACTTGGAGGGGGTGGGGAGGAAACTGTCCATGGCGTCCTTGTAAACAGCCATGGTGGCCTGCACCATGATCTTCCCCAGCCTGCACACACAGAGACACATTCGAACCCTACCTTCTCGATAGAAGGCTCATCAGCTCAGTATTGCTTGACGTTACCTATAGAAGGAGGCATCAAAGCCCTGGCTGAAGTGCCAGTCAGTGATGGAGCTGAAGATCTTGCTCAGGGTTTCATCATCAAACGAGTCAATGGAGATGATGTTCAAGTGGCGGGTGAAGCGACCTGGTATTTCAAAAGGACACCTAAACTCAGATCTGGTCACTGAAAAGGTTTCTTTGTTGGGGTTGACAATACAATGGTCAAAATGTGATAATACAGTAGAGCCATTACCTGTGATGTCATTCCTCCCTCCACCAGGGGGGCCCATAGCGGACACAAACAGCACATCCACAATGTCCAGTCTGGAGGTGTCCTTCTTGTCGTACCAGTGGTGGTGGTCTATCCACTGTCGTAGCAGCTCGATGGGGGGCTGGGCCCCGTAGATCTCCTTAGCCGGCATGTTTAGGTCATCTGGAGAAAGATGGGTCAAAATATTCAATCAAAAATGATTCCTGGCATCAGACACAGACAGGCGTCTGCTTGTTGTCCAGCTTACCCACGTAGACGATGCACTTCTTCCCCACGGGCGGGCCGAACACGCCCTTCCTCCGGCGGTCCAGCTTGGCCATGACGATGTCCTGGGTCTGGTTGGCCGAGGTGCGCGCCGAGAAGTTGATGCAGTTGGGCACGTAGCGCTCCTTGGGCAGCCTCACCAGGAAGCTGTTGTTGATGACCGACTTGCCGGTGCCCGTGGGCCCCACGAACAGCATGGGCACCTCCTGGGCCAGGTAGGTGCGCAGGAAGAACAGCTGGCGCGCCGTCTCCATGGTGGGGATGATGAGGTCGGACACCTGGCCACGGGGGGGACACGCGGGGCGGTCAGTGTGGAACCGGGGAAGTGTTTATGAGATGATGTCGTTTTTCATGTTTGAAAAGGTGACATCGACTGATGCCAGCACTGTGAGGGGAGAGGGCTTACATTGGCCCCTTGTGGGATAGTGCTCTCCTCTTTGGTCACTGAATCCGTCCACACGTTCCACTGGCCCGGCCCCTGCTTGTGGAAGTAGTAGTCGTAGACGCTGCCTACAACACATCAGGACACATGATGAGGAACAGCTGCTGTCTTAACATCTGAGGTTCTGACTTCATGCCAATGAAAGAGCACCTCTCTCGGGGAATAGGTTGCTCTTGCTGAGTTTGATGTTCTTGGGTCTGGGGTGCTCGCTGTCCGTGCCGCTGATCAGAACGCGGAAGTAGGCGTCAAACTTCTTCCGGCTTTCGCCGTTGATGGTCCCGCCCACGCTCCACACCACAGCGAATAGGAAGAGGCCCTGCAGCCACATGACTGTCTGTTGGCTGGACATGACCTCGGCCCCGTCGCCTCCCGATGCAGCGACCTCATCTGGTCAGGTGAGCAGATACAGTCACAGTGTGTACTGTGTGTGCACACACACACACACAACCACAGCTAGGCACTCAGACAGATCGAGGACCTTGGTACTGACCCAGCAGGCAGGTGTAGAGTCTCATCAGGCTCCGGGCCAGGTGGATGGGGGAGGTCTGGACCAGGAAGCGACACTCCCTGGCCACAAAGTCCAGACATGGCTGAAGTAGCCAATCAAACAGTTCTATGACCTAGAGGACAGAACGCACACAAACACAACACTTAAACTTTGACTGCCATGACTATGAAATCTTAAACCACATCGTCGTGTCTGCCAGAATCTCAAACAATCAAAAAAGAATATTGCAAATAATTCTTCTTCATTGGGATCGCTACAGGTGGGCTGACATTGAACCCAGTAACCCTTCAGCCTAGGAGCCGGACCCCGTCCCACACTGAGTGTACGGTCTCACCAACTCCTTGTGTTCGGTGGCCAGGCTGGCTGGCAGGGTGTCCATGTAGGAGTCTCTGAGGGGGGTCCACCCCAGCTGGTGAGGCTCCATGTAGATCATACCACACCTGGGGACGAAGGCCGCTCAGTCACACCAGCAGGTGGCCGCAATACCATCGCTCTCTTTTTACTTCAAAAACCACAATATTTGAGATACACACTGTGAAAAATGACTGTGTTTCGTGGTGGAGTCCTGTAGGTGGAGCAGCACGGTACCTGCTGACAGTAGCTGGCGAGGCCTGCTCCAGGTCAGCCGCCTCAAAGATCAGACTCATCTTGGAGCTCATCTGGATGATCTCACCGCTCATCAGACACAACTGAACAAGGATGCAGAAGATGGAGACACAGAGAGGGAGAGAGAGAGGGAGCGAGGGGTGGCTTGTTTTGTGGTGAAAGAGAGAGAGAGGGAGAGCAATCCTTCAGACGCTTCATCCTTGTCACGTATTATCCTTCTGTGCACCAGGAAACCATCAGGGATGGAAATCAAATAATGTGAGAATCTGGATTCTCTGCTTCCACAGTACTGATCATCATTTAAAAATCCCATCAAACGGGGTTACAGCAGAACCCTCTACTCTCCTACCTTCTTGTTGTCGTCCAGCACCGTGTTCATGTTCTCGATCCACACGGCGTCGATGGGCCCGTCGAACAGAATCCACTGGCGGTTGAGGGAGAGGGAGGTGGCCTGCCCCCTGAAGGAGGTGGCCAGCACGCCGTCAGACCACTCGTGGCTCACGGCGTCGAAGCAGCCGTACAGCTGGCCCATGGGAACGGCCTTGGGGTTGATGATGCAGAAGTCCACCGCAAACTCCTCCATCAGCTCGGCTGGGCGGGGAGACCATGAGATAACCAGATATGCAACGTGGATGGACACACCACATTCTCCCGGCAACACGCCGGCAGCTTCCTCCCATTTCATACTTTGACTGACTTCTGATTTCTTATTCAGTGTCGGAACAAGATGAATTTGCACTTCTGTGAACCCCATATTTGGTCTCTTAGACACAGCGCAGATTTTTGCAGAGCTCCCTGCATTTCCACGCCACGCCACGGTGAGGTATACAGGATGCAGGGCAGCCTTTCAACCACAAATGTACATGCAGTGAGAAGCTCTAACACGCTAAACAGAGGACTCTCCATGGTTGCTGGTCCAGAATCAGGCGTGGATGAGCTGCGTACCTTCATAGAGGTCTCCCAGAGCCCCCGCCAGCACCTTGTACGCTGAGGTCTTCCCCCCCAGGGGGTCTCCCACTATCATGAAGCCATGGCGCACCAGCATCATCTCATACACCTGAGAGGGAAAAGGATGGCAGGTTTACTGGCACAGCGCGCTTTGTCTACCTCCTCTGTAAGGTATGAGAATACATAGGAGCACATGAATGAAGCACATTCCAACACCCACCAACTGAAATGACTGGGACAGGTGTGTCTTGCTACCTGTGTGACAGGTGTGTCCTGGTACCTGTGTGTACTGGTACCTGTATGACAAGTGTGTCCAGGTACCTGTGTGATATGGTACCTGTGTGACAGGTGTGTCCTGGTACCTGTATGACAGGTGTGTCCTGGTACCTGTGTGCACTCGTACCTGTATGACAGGTGTGTCCTGGTACCTGTGTGATATGGTACCTGTGTGACAGGTGTGTCCTGGTACCTGTATGACAGGTGTGTTCTGGTACCTGTGTGTCCTGGTACCTGTATGATTTTGCTGATGAACCACGGGACCGGCTGGAGCTTGAGTTTGGAGATGTTCTCGTGGAGAGCCCTGTAGAGCAGGTCGTAGTCGGGCTTGGGAAGGACCACGCCGGGGAACAGGTCTGAGATTATACCCTGAGGGCAGATGACACATCATATCATTGTGCACTTTTTAGGACAATTCTCAGGTTGCCATTTGCCATTGCCTCCATAGTGTCCCCTCATAAACCATCATCTCAACACGTCCTCCACTCACCTGGAACAGCGGGACGTCCTGGGCCAGGAACTTGGCCATGTTGACGTCCATCAGGGCCCGCAGCAGCAGCACGCTCTCGTCCTCCGCGGGGTACTTGAGCTTCAGGTTGCCGGCGGCCGTCAGCACCGACTTGACGGCCCGCATGCCGTAGTCGTAGTGGTGCTGCGAGGACAGCTGCTCCGAGCACAGCCGGTACGTCGCCACGATCTTCCCCGCCAGGCTGAGGGGGCCGCGGGGTCGCTCTTGGTTACATGGTTGGTGAAAAGGACCCTCCGCGCCACGTAGCAAAATGCTACATGGTTAAATGCTACATGGTCGAATGCTATGTTAGTAAATGCTACATGGTTAAATGCTACATGGTCGAATGCTATGTTAGTAAATGCTACATGGTTAAATGCCACATGGTCGAATGCTATGTTGGTAAATGCTACATGGTTAAATGCTACATGGTCGAATGCTACGTTGCTACATGCTACATGGTCGAATACTATGTTGCTAAATGCTACATGGTTAAATGCTACACATGCTAGGTATGTCATGGTGTTTTTCTCGGGGAAGTGTCAAAGCCCCGTCAGAAGAGACATGACGCACCGTGCTACGTGGCTAGGAGCGCATATAGCTACGTAGCTACGTAGCGTTGGCAGGAGGAGGAAGAGCGGTGTACCTGCGGGACTCGGTGAAGCCCATGGAGTAGAGGGAGATCTCCCCGATGAGGCCGTAGTCTGGCACCATCATGGCCACGGTGCGGAACAGAGCCTGTGATACAACCGCTGAGTGACTACGCGTCCTGCACCGGGTATCTCTGCCTCAGGCCCAGGCTGGACCATAACCTTGTAATCTATTCGATTCCTTTGGTCTGGGGCCCTCTGCCACCATGACCAGAGGAACAAACACACCTTACCATTTGCATTGAGATCATTATTAACCTTGGCAGTAAAGGGGAAGACATGGTGATGGAATATTTCAATTCAATACAATTCATTCCCTTTTCTTACCATTTCTATTCCCTTATTTAGTATTCTATTCAATTCTGTAGCGTTATACTCTGTCCTTTGTATTCTCTTCTATTCTCAGGGTTCTCAGGGTTCTAAGGGTTCTATGGGTTCTGCGGCACCTTGAGGTTGTCTGGGAGCTCGGCCCGGCCCGCGTAGCCGGGGTTCATGGTGATGAACACGGAGCAGGTGGGGTTCAGCGACAGCTCCGTGCCCTCAAACAGGAACTTCTTCAGGTCCCTGGCCACGGCCTGCTGGATGCACAGCACCTGCTGGGCCACCACCGACAGCACCTCCACCTTCACGCACGCACGCAGGCACGCACGCAGGCACGCACGCAGGCACGCACACATACACGCACGCAGGCACGCACACATACACGCACACACACACACACACACACACACACACACACACACACACACACACACCCAAACCACTATGATGCCCATCAGCACACTACAGCATTGACCTTAATAACCATACATACTTCTGTAATGTACTGTGTAGGCCTATATTATAAGTGTATGACAATCCCTTCTGAGTGGACCCTGAGAATGTTCCTGCTCATCCCCAGGGCCTGCAGCCCCCCAGAGGGGGGCCGGCTCACCTCAATGCGGTTGAACTCGTCAAAGCAGGCCCAGGCTCCAGACTGCGCCAGCCCCTTGAAGAACTTGCTCATGGCTTTGTAGTCCAGACCATCCGAGCAGTTAAACACCACACACTGGGGGGGTGGACACAAAACATGGCCTCAAAGACGACCGGCACGCGTTGCAATCCAGAGACTGTGCGTGGTTCTGGACGAGTGTGCAGCCAGCCTACCTGTTTGGCCAGGGCTTTGGCCAGGTCCTTGGTGGTCTCCGTCTTACCGGTTCCCGCGGGGCCCTCAGGGGCCCCTCCCAGGTTGAGCTTGAGAGCTCCCATCAGGGTCCTGGAGGCAACAAAATATTCAATATAAAATAGCTGCCACTTAAATCTAGCTGAACCAACTAAAACTGAAACCTGAAAATCCATTTGCACCAAAAAGATTAATCTGGGAACTTGAAACCCTGATCTCTTGAGGAACCCTGACTTCTTCTTGAGGAACCCCAGCCATTGTGCAGACGGAGGTTTGACCTTCGCCCCCCCGCGGCCCACTCACCTGTAGCAGCGGTCGGTCAGCGGCGTGATGACCAGCCGCGAGGAGTTCCCCAGGTACTCGTAGCCGTACTTCAGGCAGGTGGTGATCATGCGCAGCATCACCTCGCCGTCCTCCCAGAAGTAGCGCAGCTGGGAGATCCACGCAAAGTCACTGAGCGAAGACACGCCATTCTCGGCCAGCTGCGCCACCACGTCCCGGGCTGGGGGGGGTCACAACACATGTCATGATGTGGGTCATGCCTGAAGCACAGGGCGACTCATCGTGATTTCAAATACACATCACCGTGAGTGCATAGGGCTGCAACATCTTCCTCAATGAGGCCTACACGGCCAACTGCGGACATTGGCGATTGAACCCACTACCTTTCGGTTGTCGGTTGAACTCCCGAGCCTCTACCCTAGCCTGCCTCCTACACCGGATGATGAATCCTAGAGTCCCCGGCAGAGAGTCTGAGGTTTACCGTGGACGTCGATGACGGTGAGAGCCCCCAGGGTCACACGGGCTCCTCCTGGTAGTTTGCCGCGCACCAGCTCAACGATGTCACCGATCTGGGCGTTACACTTGTCCACGTAGGCCTACCGACAGAGGAGAGGAGACGGCGGGTGAACAGCCGGCTACAGAGGAGAGCTGCTGGCCTAGGAAAGGCGGAGAGTGCCGCGGTGCCACCGACCGGCAGGGCGTTGTTCTGGATGGCCTCCGACACCTCGCTGGTCCAGAAGATGGAGGAGGCGCAGATCACCACCTGGCCGGGCCACTGCAGCACCCATTCCTTCCTCGGCAACTGGCGGGAGGGGGAAACACAACTCCTGTCAGCCACCAGGTACCACAGAGCAAAAAGATTACAAACAGGACCAGAACGACAGGAAGAAGACATGTTTTCGACAAAGACTTTTACCAAGCAATATCCCAAACATGCAACAGAAACAGATATCCCTCTTTTGGAAGTCTGTGGATGCCCCACCCTCTCTCTGGTGGTGGGCACCCTGAGGTGTCTCCACCTACCTGGGCGTACTGCAGCAGGCCCTGGTGGGACACGTCTCGCACGCTCCTCAGCATCATGTTCTCCACCTGCAGCAGCCACTTCTCCACCATGCCCTGGAGGCCAGCAGGGGGGCGAGACACAGAACACTCCAGCATGCAATCACGGTCATTCTTTATAGGACCCTATTCTATCCTAGCCTAGCCTGCTACTAGCCTTTCTGCCAGTAACAAGGACATATCAGAGTGAAACCTCTATGTATATCTATAATGGATATCCATATATATGTACATGGTGTACTTCAGTGAAATACAATCACACCGGAATTACAACAATGCATAAAGAGTACATCAAAGTATTTAACAAATGAATAGATACAGTGGAGACAGAGCCACATGAGATACATGAGTAGTGTAGTACATTAACACGTTCACAGGGCCTAGCCACCCCAGCCTGACCATGAGGGGTGTTCAGCCCCCCTACCTTAGCGTGGGCCGGATGGATGTGCTCAGAGAAGGGCACGGTCTCCCTCTCGGAGCTGATCATGCCGGTGATCTCCAGGCTCTGGGTGAACTCCAGCTTGGCGATGCCCTCGAAGCACTTCTTCAGGTGGGGCTGCACGCGCAGCGGGTCCTTGGTCTCCGACAGGATCTCCAGGAGCTCGTCGTTGGACAGGAAGAAGAACCTGGGGATCCAATCAAAAGGGAGGAACGTAGAGGGCAGGCCAATCGGACTCGGTACAGCTCACCGCCAGACGGGTCTACGCAGCAAGCGGTAGTATGGCGGGGTGTGTCACCTGGGGAAGTACAGCCTCTTCTTCTCCAGGTAGGTGTTGAGGCCCTTCTGGATGTCCTCCAGGAACAGGTTGGCCTCCTCCAGCCTCCCCAGCATGTTGTGCTGCGCCGTGGCCACCAGCACTCGAGGGTCCTTCACCTGAGACACAACGCAGGCTTGTAGCCCCCATCCTCATAGGAGACTACGTAAACATGTGAGTGAGTGAAGGAGTGAGTGAGTGAGGAGTGAATGAGCGAGTGTGTGAGTGTGTGCATGTGTGTGTGTGTGTGTGCGCGTCTGTGTGTGCGAGCCTCACAGCCTCGCCCATGATGTCCTTCCAGTAGCCGTCCACGATGGAAAACTTGCGTCCCTCCTCGGGCATCTGGGCGATGATGTCCTCAGAGCTGAAGATGGGCTCCAGGTACAGCCAGGTGGCCTGGCACTTCAGCATGCTGTCCAGGATGTCCTGCATGCTGGTCAGCTTCTCCTCCCATTGCTGTCAGAGAGCAGACCATGGGTGAGTGGTCAAAAGGAGCAAGGAGGTCAAGGCGTCCAGAAGTGTCCCTGCACTGTACTGTCCATGCACTCCATGTCACTGTAGCCCAACTCAAGCCCTTAGAGGCTGCAGATGGGATGATTTACGGAGTGCAAGTTTAAATATATATATTTGTAAAACATTTCAGTGGTCTCTGAGTTTATGTTGACAGTGTGCTACTGCCCCCCGCTGGTGTCCCCAGGTCACGCCTATGGAGTCCCCAGCGACTCCATCCATCCTACTGCCCGGTGCTGAAGCTGTGGTCCTGGGCCCTACCTTGCACTCCGCCTCGACAGGCTTGATGAAGGGGGAGCCCCGCATGGTCTGGGCCTTGATGATGTGGTCGTCCAGCAGCACCTGGATGTCGTCCACCGCTGACACGATGCTGGTGCCCTGGGCAGGGGACAAGGGGCTCAGTGTGGTGACCTGGACGAAGTCCATCCTCCCTAACAACAACTGGGTTCTATTGATTAAGTGTCTTCAAGGTAGCTTGTGATTTTCTGGTCTCAAGAGATAGTGGTTACATTTGAGTGACAGCTGGTGCCAAGTCAGACTTTCTTGTTTCACTGTCGAAGCATGTCTCATATCACATATAATGGTTTACTGTGTCTGTGACCGTACATCCGAGAACCACAGTTCAGGGGAAAGTGAATCAAACCCCAGAACAAGCGATATTGTTCATACGGGCACGTCTGTGCACATGTTCCTGTCAGCCAACATGAAGGATTAGGGCGACTCTTCCGCACAGGGCCATGAAAGATTCAGCGTGGCTCAATAATAAATGATTAGGCCTTGTTCTGCTTGTGGTACCGCCTATCCAGATCAGAAACCAGAAGGACAAAAGGCTTCTGCGTACCAACCTTCTAACAATTCACCACGAATACGAAAAAGGAATGCACATGTTTGTGTTTGTGTGTGTGTGTGTGTGTGTGTGTGTGTACCTACTGTATCTCTGTATGCAGTGAAGGAGAAGCAGAGCTCTTCCCATTCCTTCTTCATCTTGTCCATGGCCTTCTCCAGGGAGTACTCCTTACCGGCCGCCGCCCCGATCTCCTCCAACCTGATGTTCCACCAGACCAGACATGAAGACCCCTTAGCGTTTCTGTTCTTCAGTATTGTGTCTTCAGGAGGAGCATGACGGTATCACAACGAATCACATGACATTGTGGTCAAGGGAAGTCATTTATACAACATATAGACAATACAGTGCAATTAGACAGTACAATGTATTGATCAGAAACCAACCAATTAACCGGACAAGTCAAGTTATCATCAAAACATTCCACAGATGAGTTCAACCCGTGCTCTACTCCAGGCCCCCCAGCCGGGCCATGTCAGAACCAGCGCCAGCAGACCGTACTTGTCGGAGAACTTGGAGAGGCCTCGCTCCACCATGCTGGCCAGGGAGGCGTCCCCGTCCGGCTGGATCTCGAAGCCCACGACGCTGCTGATCTGCGGACGCATTACAGTGGAGAGACGAGCGCCTGTCAGTCACTCTCCAGGGGTCAGTCACGTGTGGGTCAGCACCGGAAGGAACAGCTAGTGAGCACGGGTTTGCATTGTTTTAGATGCAAACTTTACTCTCTGTGGACACTTTAACATCAAGGCCACTGCACTGTCCCCATACAGGGACTTCTTTAGAGGTTTAAACTTTGTGATTTTCTAACTCTTGAACCGTATCATCACGGTGTGCACGCATTTGATGACGTCGTGGCTGCAGGACGCCCACCTGCTCCCAGTGTCGCTCCTTAATCCCGGGGTTGCAGATGGTGGAGAGGACGGGCAGGTGCTGCTTGAACTGGTCCATCTTCTTGCGGAAGGTCTCGGCCACGCGGCGCGGGCCCGGCAGCGATGAGAACTGCTTGATCAGCTTGTACATGGTCCTCCACATCACGTCCAGATGCTCAGAGACCTTCTCCGCATCCAGGTCCTTGAAGGGACCTGGAATCAAAGGGAGAGCATGGATCTCCATGATCCCATGTTGCTTTTTGGACTAATCGTTAGCAATGATTTTTGTTGGTAGCATTACATAAAAACAAGTGAAAACACAACAACTTATGATTAATAGATATATATAATAATCATGATTAAAATATCTGCGATCATCAATCTATTATTACAACAAAAAACAATTCTCAAGCCACAAATGCAGATAAACATATTTGACCAGAACTGATGAACCGGTATCAGAACCCATCAAGGTGAGCTAAAGCACAACCAAACCCAGTGAACACCCACCGTTCATCCAGACCTCTGCCCTCTCATAGTAGCTGAGCGCGGTGGTCCACAGCAGGTCGTAGGGCTGCTTGCTGGCCACCAGCGTCTGGAGGATGGGGAACTGACTGGGCTCCTGCTCCAGCAGGCTCTGCTCCTTGTTGATATCCTAGCAGGGAGACAGAGGTCTCTCATCTCAATGTTCAATGTAGTCAGTGGTAAACCTTACAGTGATTCGTGTTCAGAATGATGTTGTCAGATCCGAAAGGTGAAAAGAAGTCTCTCTCACTTCCAGCTCCATGAAGGTAGCGTCCAGTGCAGCCGTGAGCTTCTCCAGCTTCTTTGTGTTGTTCTTCAGCTCCGTGTGGCTCATCAGCTCCTTGTCCTTGAACGTCTCTATCTCCCGCTCCATGCCCCCCAAGGACTGCTCCAGCTGGCTGATCCTGCCGGGGGACAGAGACCACCGCAGCATTTAGCCTTTCTGGGATGATGGTCCTCAGGTGTATTAACTTCTCAACTTTTAACCAACAGCAAGTGCATTCGCAAGAGAAACAACAGGGTGATCTTGGTATGAACGTGGACCCTGTAACCTGTGAGTGAGGTTGTCCTCAGCCTGTGTGGTGAGGTTCGCCAGGCGAGTCTTGCTCTGCTCGATCACAGAGACGATGCTGTCGGGCCACTTGAACACGGTGGCGTTGAGCCTCAGGTCCTCCGCTTGAGGTACGAGGAGAGGACAAGAAAGGCTTAGCAAATGCGACCTTCTTACAAAAAAGAACACATCATTACATAAGTATTAACACATCCTCTGTAGAGATAACAGCTGTAGAAGAGCTTTAGTCTTTGTCTTCTTTGTCTTCTGACTTGACACGTCTACGACAGGACAAAGCGATAATCACCTCATACAAACTGGAAAGGCATACAATCCTCAACAAAGTGGTAGCTTCTCGTGCTACCCCACCACCACCACCACCACCACCACCACCACCCACCAGGCAGCGTGGCGTAGTCCAGGAGGAAGCTGAGTCGATGGGCTGCCTCCTGGATCTCGTCCTTCAGCCGGTGCACTGTGACCTCACTGGCGGTCTTCAGGTACTGGCCCAGAGTCACCAGCTCCTCTGTGGAACCAGGGCTCCCCAACAGGGTCTCCACCATCTCGTTGTACCGCTGGCAGATGCTGGGCAGGGTGACACGGCCCCAAGCACAGCAAAGCGTGTTGAGTTCATTTAGGATTGCCTATGCTAAACTCTCCCCCCTGTGGCAAGGTGAGACAGACTGGATGAGTCCAAGCAAGGCATGTGTTGACCCATTAACAGTAGCCGAGCAGGAAGGTTTGCTGATTCCCTTCCTGTTCCCATAAAGAAATGAACGATTCACTCGCGTGTCCCATTTCGTTACGCTGCACGCTGCTGCTGCAGGGGGTCCACCCAGTCACCCTGAGGCCCACCTGTTGTTGCGCGCCCTGTTGTCGTCCACCTGGTGCGTGGCGATCCTCTCCTTCAGCCGGTCGGCGCGCTCACACAGCTGTTCGTTCAGGCCGCCCGCGTACACGCAGAACAGGGCCAGCGGCACGGTCACGTGGAGCGAGGCCACCTCCCGCCGCAGCTCGCTGATCGCCTCGATTTTCTGAACGGTGAAACACAAAAGTGCCTTTTAAAGCGCGAGCGTCTCTGGAACCACGCAACCAGCAGGAAACGAAAGGCTGGCTGAGATGGCTGGGGGGGTGTGCTCCGGGGTTTACCCTGGCGAAGCCCTCCAGAGAGTGCTCCACGCTGAGGAAGGCGGTCACATCCTGGTTGGCCTTGTCGTTCAGCAGAATGTTGTACTTGTCATACACCTTCACGTACCTAGAGTGTCAGATCTCTCTTTAGCTCATTTTCAGTTTGTCTACAGTGATTGTTTTTCAATTAAAAGCTGTCATTATCTATCATTGATCATATGAAGCTGGTGTTCATCATTATTACGGATGGTCTTACTGCGTGGGTCCCACAGTGTTGCGGTGGAAGATGTCCTGGGCCTGCCCGACGATCCTGGTGACCAGCGCCTCCTCAGGCCGGACCGTGCGCAGCCACATGTTGCTGCTCTGAGGGGACTGGTCACACTCCACCTGGGTGGAGAGCAGAAGCATGGGAGTCACATCCACACATCCTGGATGGATGAAATCAATGCACAGAGCTCAAAGTGTTTGAAGCCATTTCATCCGACTGAATGGACTGAATCCAGTTCTACTGGTCCAGATCCTCAGTCCGGTTACTCAGGAGGACCATGGGGTGGTCTACAGTCAGCCCTACCTGCGGCAGCTGCTCGGCACTGAGGAGGATGTTTGTGAAGGCTCTGTGGATCAGCTCCCAGCACTCCTGCAGGCTGGGCTTGAAGACCAGCCGCGAGCCCTTTGCCTGCAGCTTGATCAGCAGCGGCTGAGGCTGCACGAACCGCAGCTCGTCAAACACCTCGCCCACCTCGTTACCGGCCTGGGACCAGGGGGACAAAGAACGTGAACACAATAAGCTAACCTAACCTAGCCTAGCCTAACATAAACTAAACTAAACTAAAATAAGCTAAGCTAACATAAGATAAGCTAAGATAAATTAAGATAACCTAACATAAATTAAACTAAAATAAAATAATCTAACCTAACATAACCTAACCTAACCTAAACTAAGATAAGATAGCCTAGCTTAGCCTAGCCTAGTCTAACCTAACCTAACCTAAACTAGGTCACCACTAGGGGCAGAGTGTAGGACCTGGTGCAGGCTGAAGAAGTGCAGGAGGTCCTCCAGCGAGCCGATGACCAGGCTGCGGAGCTGCAGGGACATCAGGGCCCCCACGCAGGAGAAGAACTCGCTGTGGGCCCTCACGGGGGCCGCCTGCTCGCTCTCCAGCTCCACAGGGGCCCCCGGCTCCTTGAAGGCCTCGAGGAGGGAGGAGCAATGTGGCAGCCACCTGGAGGAGAGAGGGGGCGGGGTTCACGCGAACATCACCATGACGACATGACCAACACAACACTGTATGTTGATTGACACATTTTGATTACTGGGCAGTCAGTAATGAGCAGCATGTTGCTTCAGGTAGAGGTAGACCTAGACTGCAGACATTGGGGTTTGAACCCAGGGCATTTCTGTTTGCACCACTATCCTGCATCAGTACATTTATTGGGAATATGGTTTGCATATACACTTTTTTCTAAGCACTCCCAAACAAAGTACTTTCACACTTTTTATGCCAGTATGAGTATAAGTTTTCGTGAGTCTGCATATCTGCCTTTGTCAGCCCTTCCTTTGTCTTCATTCCCTCGTTTCCCCTGAGTGTTTGAACAAAGCTGCACGGGAACGCGATGTCGCCACGTCTTGGGCACAGTTAGCAGAGACTTGACAACAGGATAATGGTATCCAGGCGGGCGTGGCCCTGATTAAATATCAACACACGGTGGCCACAGAAACCCTGGAAAATGGCTCCGGGTCTTGGATGCACGTCGGGCGGTCAGGTGTCAGGCACACATCGTGGCACACCTCGGCGAGGCCCACGAGGAACGGCCAGTGGAAACAACATCGCCAAGCACCAGCGAGTAAGATGATCCCCGAGAGACAGGGTGACACGAGTCTGACAAAGTGGACAAGACGGAAACACGAGCCTGGCCTCGGAGACGCGCGGCCGTCCGGCCAGGAGCCTCGTAGCTCGACCGCGGGACTGCAGCCCCGGTTGATGTCTTGGCTCGGGGGGGGGGGGGGGCTTGTTGATCTTATGGAACCCACCTGGTGACCAAGTCGTTCCTGGCGTCCCGGCAGTGGGTCTCCACCAGCGTCTCAAACTCTGACGGGAGGAGGGGGAGGCTCGAGGAGAGGAGGTCGTTCAGCCTCACAAACCTCAGGGAGGAGAAGCTAGAGGGGAGGAGGGGGAGGCGGCAGGGCGATTGTGGGAAGTGTGGGGAGAAAAAGTATGAGATGTGAAATCTTTACATATCACCCTTTGGGGCCAGGCATCAGTGAGGTCGTCCAACCTGGTGACCCAGGTGGCCTGGAGGAGCAGCATGACCGGGTTGGTGGTGAAGAGGTGCTGGCTCTGCCACGCATGGGCCTCCCTGTAGCGGACGCTCCAGGGCACCGGGCTGCGGACCACCCTCCTGGGGTAGGGCCGGGGCCGGCTGGAGATGAGCAGGCGCTGGCGTTCAGACTCGTCCTTCAGGATGTAGTCCACTGGTGGAGACGAGTGGGGGGGGGCGGAGAACATAGGGTGGAGGTCCAAACTATTTCATAGCCTTAAAGGCAAGGCAACGTATTGATAAAGCTCACTTCAATGTCAAATGCAAACACAAGTACTTTTAGAAGACACTTAGAGGACAAAGAAGAAAATAAAGGGGAGAAGTTTTACTAGCAAGTAAACTAGCTCAATCCATGGCATCTGGGTTTTCTATAGACCTATACTCCCTGTTCAGTGATGACAGCAATGACAATGACACAGATCAGGCACAGTGTACATGTGATAGATAACCGTCCGCCACCAAAGTGTGGAGGCTGTTGACATCTCCATAAGCACAGCGTAAGGTCCTGCAGCCCGTGGTGCTCCGTACCGATGCTCTTCCTCAGACTGAAGTCGTAGTCGGCCTTCACCTCCTCCAGCAGCGCGTCTCTGAGGCTCTGGACGTGGCTGCTACCGTCCTCGGCCACCGGGGGCAGCAGACCTACGATGTTGCTCATCTGTTGGCACGGCAGAGGGGCCAGCACGTGGGCAGGGATGCCGTGGGTCACGTAGTTGTAATACCGCTGTGGGGAGAGAGAGACACGGCAAACGTTGTCCTTCTAAAGTCTTGTTCAGGGTCTGAATGGACTGGGTCGTTTGGCGGCAGCCTTTCCATTTGGTCAGTGTGGGGCACAGTTTTAATTAACTCTGTTAGGAACTGCCTACTAATCAGGAAGCGGTTTTGATTGATACGCAAGGGCGACCAATCACGTACCCCGCGCTAGGAACTGATGGGTGGTGAAAGAAATCCTCAACAACAGCTTAGCGGTCTACCTAACAGAAGAAAAAGCAAGGACGTACTGACCCAGCGGGACCAGTTCATCGGGGACATCAGCACCCACCTCCAGGTCTCTCTCACTGGGAACCATGGCACCCCCCAGCCTCAGCTCCTCGCTGCGCATGGCGTCCAGCTGTTCCCCAGGGGTGAGGGGCCGGCTGCCGGGTGCCCCCTGCAGGCCCTGGGGCTTGGACCTGCGGAGGGCCAGGGGGAGACCTCATCATCACAGTGGGGGGGTCAGCGATTGCATTTCGGAAGTGAACTGTGTATTTCTGCTGCATAATCACCTTCCTTTGGATTTGGACTTACTTCTCCTTCCCTCCGCTAAAAAGGTGACGATTAAGTTAAAATCACAACTCATAGAAGATAAATCCCTCTTTGTAACTTGGCACTTAGTCAGAGATGTTGTATACTAGCAATGGTTAACCTAGCAATTGAAACGCTTGAAACTTGTTCTGGTGACTTTCTTACTGTATTATTTCACCTTCTTATGACAAATGTACACTTTGTAAGTCGCTTTGGATAAAAGCGTCTGTTAAATGCCCTAAATGTAAATGTGAATGTAAATATTTTCAAGAACATTCTCCAGCATTTGGCCTTCAACAGAAAACACATACAATGTTCTGTTAACAGCAAAACATGGGCCTGGGTACAGAACCCAGGAACCAGCGTACGGAAGGATACAGGAGGTCTTAGAAGGGTCTGTCTGCGGGTGGTGGACCTTCCTGTGTTGGTGCTGATGCAGGCGTGGGATCTTCAGGTCACAGGCACGGGGGCTGTAGTTGTTGGCGATGGACTCGCTGGGGGTGCGGTGGTGGCGCATCTCTTTGTACGGGGAGCCCACGGTCCGGCAGGACGGGTTCTGGATGATGGGGGGGTACTCACTCCGCCGTAGGAAACCCTGCAGTGACGAACAAAGATAAACCCCGGTCAGGAGCTGGAACACCGTGAGGGACATCATACTCCATTTAGTCATTTCTGTATATCTGGATATTAATGGAAACATCTCACTTCGTAAAGGTCTGATGGTTCCTCACTGGCAGCCATTGGCAGGGGTGGGAGCCCAAAGCTTTCCTTGACTGGGCCATCATCTTCTCCATTCTGCGTTTCAGACACAAACACCAAGTTGTGCAAGTAAATTATCCTTGGCTGTGAACAACACATGTTCTAAACCATAATAGAACAAGAAAGCACCAACATTTTAAAACAACCCCGGAAGAGAAACAAAGTCAAACTTCTGACTTCATTTGAAGTCTGAACGCTGTTGGGTTTGGTTACCGTCAAGCTGTAGAAACTTCACGGTTTTACCGTTCCATCTTTGTATTATATTGTAACGCCAAAATAATAACCACCGCTGTATTACTAGGATACTCATATCCTAGTTTTATCATCAAACGTAAATCGGTTAATTGGTGAAAAATCATCAACGGAAGAAAAAAAACGTTGGTGTCAGAATAATAAAAAAAAAACAGTGGAAAGAGTTCGCAGCTGAGAACACGAGAACTTGAGCGGATACCTTGAGGGGCTCGGGGCTCGGACGGAGGTCCTCCATTCAGACCAGTTCAACTCCTTCCCTTCATGACACTACTTTGAACCCAACGTGTTGTCTCCTCATGACGAGAGACTGACAGGCTGTGTGTCCGTCCGTCCTCCTGGTATGGTGTCTCAGGTGCACCTTGACGACCGTCTCCCTGACCCCGGCGTGCCTCTCTCTGCTCTCCGCCGCGCGCTGCGTCCATCCGGGGACTCCCGTCTGTTGTCCGGGGCAACCGTCTCCCTGTTTCCCTGTTGCTAGGCGACGCTACGCTCCACGTGTCCCTTCGGGAGAACGCGTTTTTTTCTCACCCCTAGACTAGACTAGACTAATTAATGATGCAGCGTGAAAGGAGTACACGTAGCACGTAAGTTTGTCTCGAATATGTACTCGCACATTCCCTCCAAACCCGTGTAGATAAATATAACTGTCTGTTTTATTTCCCCAGTAACGCAGAGTTGCTGGAGCAACACATGGCCGCCAGAGGGCAGAGTCTACCCAAGTACCGGTGAGCAAAGCAAGGCCTCCACTTAACACTCTGCAAGAACACGATCACAATCAAGTGAGATACATGTGACGATACGCTGCTGAGAAATTGCAGAAAAGTTTAAAATCCATCCATCCATCACTGCCTTTTCCTACTTAAAATGTTATGAGTCAGATCTGACAGTGAGGCCTTCTCATAGGCCCAATGGAAATGCTACTCACTACGTCGAGTAGCCTAGCATGGCCTGTCATCACATTTAATGGTCTACAACAAAAGAGGAATTAAAGCGTCTGACTGATGCAGATGACTCTATTGTACCTTTAAACAAGTCCAACAGCGCTATGGGGCTGTTCATCGTTACAACTCTTCCTTTATTGGTCTCTAATAGGCCGACCTGTTATAGTACACAGTAAGGCTAGTCCTTTGGGTCCTCCTAGGCCTATCTTCACTTAAACAATTTGCTCCCTGACCTTCTCAATTTCTATTTACCTCAGGAGACTTCATTATCTTGGTGGTTAATGTCTTCAATGCACGGTATCTGTGGAACCAAGTGAAATGATTTGACACTACCTACCATCCCACGCTATTGGACGGCCTACCAGTCTACTGCAGGACCAGACCTTTTGCTAATGCTAGCTAGCTAGTCATGTGTTTGCAGGAGTAGCCTTCAAAGAGGGGGGTGGGGGGTGTTTTTTTGGTTGGGCACTTTCAAAGTCTCGCCCACCCTGGCTGGTCTCTCCTGGCTCCCCTCGCCCTGACCGCGTCCTGGCCTCTCGTTTGGGTCAAAGCCGCGTCTGTTCAGCGGGAGCATGTGACTCCTCTGGAGAATGTGTCCAGCGACTACAGCAGTACCCTCACTACAGCAGTACCCTGCTGCTGTTCCCCAGCATCAGGCCCCGCTGACCCACTTCCTCCCTCGGTGACGTCACCCCCCCATGCCATGAACTGGATCACCGCGTGCCGGGATCAATGTCTCAAGCGCGTGCGGTGTAAATATAGATATCTAGCCACACCTGTCATAATGACAATGATAAATATGCGGCCCGGCCCCCGTGGAAGAACACAATAGCCCCGCCAAAAGACATGATGGATCGACACCACGCGATTCATCACATCCCTTCTTTAAGCCCTCCGCTGGCAAGCCCTGTGTCCATTACTCAGGGGCCCTCAGAGAGGGCCCCGGGCGGGGGCAGGGAGGAAGCAGCCAGGAACCCTGGAGCACCGGGGTGATGTGGAGAGGGCGAGGGCGAAGGCGCTGGTGAGATTTCTTTATTTATTCAAGGGGCGTGCAATGAGGTAATTAGACGCTGGTAAATAAGGAGATCCATCATCTCCTCTTACCTGGTCGGGTCGGGAGCTGATTGGGCGAACGGCGCTGGCAAAAAACCTGAACCTGCGTTAACTAAATATCCTGGCGGCTTGTTTTCCCTTTCACTGCAATCGGAACGCCTGCGATAAGACTAGTGCCTCAGCTCGGTCACCGAGGAGATGTTGATATGCCCAGCATCTCACCTTGTTTTCTCACATGGTATTGCTCAAGGACGCCCGGGTAGACTGAGGACATGCGGGGCCACTCTCTTCATAGATGGGAGTCAAACACCGCCATTAAATCACCCAACACATCCTGATTTAACTCCAGTATAATGTCATTGTAGAATACATAAACCATCACTATGACTCAATAACTACACAACCTTCTGCCCTGAAGATACAGCGCGATGCAGACCAACATGTTGTTCCCCCTGTTAGTTCTCCACCGTAGGAATACGACCGATAACTAGTTAAATGTACAAGATGTCACTGCGGTTATCTTTTATAGAAGATGATAATCAGGTATTTTGCTCCCAGGAGACCCAGCCAATAAGAAGGGGTTAACAAGCAGAGAACCCCCATGCTTCTTGTGGTATTTAGCTTGGAGTGACACAATATGAAATTAAAATTCCGATAAAGCTTGCACTGCTCTCCCGTGACTAAGATTTTAATTACAATGTCTCACTGCTGCAGACAATTGTTTTATGTTCAGCGCTCTCTCTCTGTCTGTCTCTCTGTCTGTCTCTCTCTCTCTCTCTGTCGCTCTCTGTCTCTCTTTTGCTCTCTCTTTTTCGCTCTCTCTGACTGTCTTTTTATATCTTTTTCTGTCTCACTCTCCCTGTCTCTCTCTCTTTCTCCCTCTGACTGTCTCTCACTCTTTCTCCCCCTGTCTCTCTCTTTCCCTCTGTCTCTGTCTATCTTTCTGTCTCAATCTCTCTGTCTCTCTCTTTCCCTCTGTCTCTGTCTCTGTCTCTCTATCTTTCTGTCTCATTCTCTCTGTCTCTCTCTCCCTCTCTCTCTGTCTCTAATCATTCCACTCACTCTTTCCTCCTGACATTTCTTGTTGCTTGTCTTTGTTTCCATCATGTGATGTGTGTGTTGCTTAAAAGCATGACGTGTGTGTGCTGATCATCTGTGTTAAAGACCACAACACGTTGAATCCATAACCCATGAATAGTCATGATGTTGAATCCTCGTCGTGCTAACGCGCTAGCCGCTGTGTGTCCCAGGAGGATGAGGCGCTAAGCGCTAACGGAGTTGTACCATACCCAGCTACCATACCCAGGTAGCAAACCTAGGTATCAAACCTAGGTACCAAACCCAGGTACCAAACCTATGTACCATACCCAGCTACCATACCCAGGTAGCAAACCTAGGTATCAAACCTAGGTACCAAACCCAGGTACCAAACCTATGTACCATACCCAGCTACCATACCCAGGTAGAAAACCTAGGTATCAAACCTAGGTACCAAACCCAGGTACCAAACCCAGGTACCAAACCTATGTACCATACCCAGGTAACAGACCTAGGTATCAAACCTAGGTACCAAACCTAGGTACCAAACCTAGGTAGCAAACCTAGGTATCAAACCTAGGTACCAAACCCAGGTACCAAACCTATGTACCAAACCTATGTACCATACCTAGGTACCAAACCTAGGTACCAAACCCAGGTACAAAACCTAGGTACCAAACCTATCTACCATACCGAGGTAGCAAACCCAGGTACCAAACCCGGGCCTGGGTCACGGGGAGAGCGGGCTCTCCAGGGTAACTCGAAGAAGAAGCCTTCATCAAATATTTAGCGGGCCTTGTCATGACCAAGGTATGTAAACAAGCATATGATCTGTGAGATTGAAACGTGAGCCTCAGAGTGCCGCCAACGTGACAGTGAAAGCTTATACAGTTCGGTGTTAAGGGCCTCTGATAGCAATTCAATATCAAATTAATTTCCAAAGTAAATCACCTGCCTGGTTTATTTACGAAAAGCCCCATGGCTGCGAGCCAGGAGGTCCTGGGTTCGATTCCCTACGTCCGGCCGCGGACCACCTGAAGCCTGACCCCCCTCCCTGCTCACCCCCCCCCCCCTCACTGTTGATGAAAAGGTCAGCTCAAAGTTTCGAGGCCCATTTGTTTGAGTGCGCAGCCCGGTTCCGGCGGCTAAATATACCGACCCGCGTGACGCCCAGAAAAGACGAACGAGAGCACGAGGAAAAGGGCAGGAGAGCTTCCAGCGTGGCGGCGGCGGCGGCCGGCCGGCGCTCAGAGGGCTCGCGTCAGGCGCCGAGGGCCGTGTGTTGTCCTGGTCCACTAGTTACTTACCTTTCATCCCTCATCAGGTCTGCAGCCCTCTGAGGGCAGCCTCGCCACGCTGGGCCACTAGACACACACACACACAAACACACACGCACACACACACACACACACACACACACACACACACACACGCACGCACACACACAGAGATAACACTTTAAAAGGAATACCAGCCGTTGCGGTAGATACATGGATGGAGGGTGGATGGAAAAGTCATTAAAGGGAAGGCATGAATAATGGAGGAGGGATTTGCTGGTGTTGTGTGGGCTTGGTTTACATCTTCCTCACGGCGAGGGTTGTGTGTGGGGGGAGGAGGAGGGGGGAGGGGGTGGGGGAGAGCGACAGGGTGGGAGGCCGGAGCGTCTCAGTCTCGGCCCGCTGATGAGCGTGAGGAGGGGGCCCGGGGTGTGAAACACCCTACGCCGTTTTCATCAGGCCAAGATGGAAAACGGCGAGCACGGCCAGATTCTGGTCGCGCCACACGACTGCGGCAACTGGCAGCCGCGGTCGGAAACACCGTGGCTCCTCCTGTGGTCGGCGAGGAGCAGGTCCGGGGGCGGGGAGGGGCTGAACGCGATGCCGCAGGTGATCAAGTGATGCCCGTGGCATCACACAGGCATCACTTGATCACCTGTGGAGGACGAAGAGAGGCTTGTACCAAGCCTTGTTTGTTCACATGTTGCTCCTCACAGCAGAAGTTGTTCAGATGAAGCTCCTCACAGCAGAAGTTGTTCAGATGAAGCTCCTCACAGCAGAAGTTGTTCAGATGAAGCTCCTCACAGCAGCGGTGGGACAGTGGCACCTTTAGCTGCGTCACCACGTCCGTTGTACTCATGATAATAATCATATTAATAATCATGATAATAATTTACATTGACATTTAGGGCATTTAGCAGACGCTTTTTATCCAAAGCGACTTACAAAGAGTACATTTGTCATAAACAGGTGAATCATTTAATTGCTGCTAATACAGTAAGAAAGTCACCAGAACAAGTTTCAAATAATCAATAATACTAGTCCTATCGAGTGGTTGGATGTCTCGAGGGAGGAGAGGCCTGGGGCAGGGCGCCGCGGTGACAGTGAGGGATGGATCAGCCCGGCCCGAGGCGGCAGAGGGCACTGGGTCTCGAGTGACCCGGTTCCGTTAGTCACTGTTGAAACTGGAGCAGGTGTTTCTGGGAGGAGGTCGCTCTGGGCAGCTCCACGGCCTCCGTCGCGCTCACGTGAGACGAAACATCACAGTCAGGAGAGGGGAGGGTCTCGTTAGGGTAGGCTGGACTCCAGGTCCACTCCTGGTGCTGTGTTCGATTCCCCCCGGTGTCCGCCACCTAACTGAGCGAGGGGCCTGAACCCACCTGGACCCAGCTGAACCCGTCTGGAACCCACCCTTTCTGTCTTGTGAATGTGCTGTATCCTCACGTTGAACCATAGGGACACACACACATATGAACACATTAGGGACACACACATGTAAACACATAGGCTTTATACACTTGCATAGACACATCCACACTACACACACACACACACACACACACACACACACACACACACACACACACACACACACACGCACACACACACACACACACACACACACACACACACACACACACACACACACACATACACAGGCACACACACAGTTGCACAGAGGTGGGTCGTGCATAGTTTCATTGCTCCTGCGAGCCTAATCAGTCATGTTTCCCCCGATGTGGCGAAGCAAGCAGAGTTGTCAGTGAGCTTCTAGAAGTGAAAATTAATAATCACAGGTTTGGAGGCGCGAACTTGTTTGGGTGCTTAACACGGCCCCATTACAAGCGAGGCACGGCAGCAATGTGTGTGTCTAATTTTAGCAGGCGAGACGGAGAAGTGAAACCGCCATACTAGCGCAGACGTAAACCCAAGTCAAGGCTTCAGAAACACGTTCAGGAAAAGTGACGCGAATCCCACGCATTTATGAATGACAAGCCAAGAACCACAGTGACTTCTGGAGTGAAGTCATCACATCATGGTATTGTTGTGGTATTGTTGCGGTATTGGCACAGTATTGTCGCGGTATTGTTGTGGTATTGTCATGGTATTGTTACGGTATTGTGGCAGTATTGTTGTTGTATTGTCACAGTATTGTTGCGGTATTATTGTGGTATTGTCAGAATATTGTTGTGGTATTGTCGCGGTATAGTTGTGGTTTTGTCACAGTATTGTGGCGGTATTGTCGCGTTATTGTCCCGGTATCATCATGGTATTGTCCCGGTATTTTCACGGTATTGTCAGCGCATTGTCACGGCATTGTCATTGTCACGGCATTATCGTGGCATCCCCCCCATGTCGTACGGGGGTTGGTACGCTCCGTTATGAAGCACCTTGCTAGCCCTCGTCCACGGCGGCCCGCCTGCTTGTGACCGCGGGCGCTGAAACACACGCTGTATGAGTCAGTGCTCTTTGAAAAATACACTGTGGCTCGCGTTGCCCACTCGCTGGACAATGGTGGATGAGTCTGCACTGCTCTCGCGTTGTACTACAAGGCTGTAGTAGGTGGGCAGGTTCGCACAATCACATAAGTATGTGTGTCACTGTGACTCGTTGAGTCATGTCGGTGCTTCTATCCAAATGTACCTGAACATTTGGTGAATACAGAAGCGGGATCATGGAGTAGGTAACGGTACAGCGATATATCGAACCCTTTGTCTCAGGACCTCTGTCCTATGGTAAGAGACCAGCCCCTCAATGGCATTAACACAGAGGGAGCGAGAGAGGTGGAGAGAGAGATAGACTGAGACAGAGAGAGAACAAGAGAGAGAGAGAGAGATGGAGAGAGATGTGAGATAGACAGAGAGAGAGAGAGAGAGAGAGAACAAGAGAGAGAGAGCGAGAGAGATGGAGAGAGATGTGAGATAGACAGAGAGAGAGATTGCCCAATGCATATCAAAATTGAAGGATATTGGCATCACCTGTTATTTGTGCAAATCTTTTCAAGAAACTATAGTTTGCAAAGAACATTTCGAAGTCAGAAAATGCAAAACTTGCAAACTCCCCAAAAATGCATTTCCTACTCTAATTGAAATTCATGAGGGGTTCTGCCGGGGAGAGCTAATCCAGCGGCAGCACAGACCTGCGCCAGGGACCCAGGTCTGTCTGAGCCACTGGGAGTGTTCTGGGGACGGGGGCCACGGGAAGAGGGACGGCCGGTGATTGGGTTAGGTTGTGATTACACAGTCCTGAGAGAGAGGGAGGGAGGGAGGGAGGGAGAGAGGGAGAGGGTGAGGGAGGGAGAGAGAGAAAGAGGAAGGGAGAGAGAGGGAGGGAGAGAGAGACCCGGCAGTGTGAGTCGGAAGGAAGACAAATTAATTACCACACTGAATTACTGTCATGACTTAATCTGATCAAGGCAACAATCTTTTTTCCTTTTTTTGGGTGCCTTGGTGACAGTTGCTGATCCCAAATTGACTAATCAGATTACAGAACACAAGGGGGCAAAACAAAGCAGGACCAAGAGAGACGCTCTCCACACCATCAACATCGCCATTCATTATTGTCCTCAATTAGATTCCATTATGTTCCCGGGTACAACAAAAAAGACCAAAAATAAATACAGCAATAGCATTGCATGCTGTATCACTTCCTGTTTCCTGAGGGTGAAACAGCCCACTGACACTTGACTGATTTCCTGCCTTCATGTGATGATGATGATGATGATGATGATGATGATGATGATGATGATGATGATGATGATGTCATTCAGGCAGAGACAACTCAAACAGCAGAGTCGAGTTTGTTGCCTCTGCAAGTGGCCTTCAAGCAGCCAGGGAAAGCAAGGCCTGCGCGTGACCACGGGGTGCCAGACTGACCTACATACTAAGAATATGGGGGCTGGGCCTCATTGGCGAGGAGAGGGGAGTCAGAGACAGAGGACGAAGGGCAGTATTAGCCCTAGTGTGAGTCTCTAAGCCGTGTACACACCACTCGTCTCTCATCGCGCTTCTGAGGCCTGTTGATTGGTCACCGCCTCGCGAGAAGGGGACGTAGCTGACCTGGCCCTCGCTCAGAACTTCTCCATCCCGCGGTGGATGTTTGGTGATCAGCACAAACCTGGGCTCTAAACCGTAACCGTAGCCCTAACTCACAGGTTGATCCGCGTTGCCCACTCCTCGTGGGCTCCAACCCTCTGCAACCCCTGGAACCCACAGGGACTCTCATGGGCCGGCTGCAGGGGCGCCATAGGGGAGGCTGTCTCACGCCGTGAAGCCACAGCAGTCGATTCCCCCTCCGCCGGGCTCGGCAGTGAGACGCGTACGGCGAAGGGGAACCCAACACACACTGAGATGTCTTCACGCTCCGCGCGACCTCCTGAAATAGCAACACTAACGCACTGCGCTCCGGTACTAATATTAGCTCTTTGGCTAAGACGAGCTAACCTTTTTTTGCTCTTGACAAATTCCCACTGCTGGGAATATCCTTATAAATATTCAATGGCTATTTGTGTAGAGGCTTTGGGGAAGTGAAATGCCCCCAAAATGAGGCACTGATGCCCCAGCAGGGCTGTGTACCGAGACCCTACAGCTCACCTGTGTGCTTGCATTGTGCGTGCATACTAGCATCTGAGTAGCATGCATCTGAGAGGCCACAAAGCGTCGGTAATTATGCGACCTCCTAAAGGTCACCTGGTTCAGAGCGGTGCAGCACCTGTGTCCTTCTCAGCCTGTCTCGACTCTGCCTGCCTCGCTGTTCTCCTGCGTACCCAGGATTACCAACGCTGAAGCAGTAATTGCCCCATGCCAGACTGCTGGTATTCTGTGTGTGTGTGTGTGCCTGTTTTTATGAGTGTGTGTGTGTGTGTGTGTGTGTGTAGGTGAGTGGATGTGTGCGTGTATGTATGTATGTGTGTGTGTGTGTGTCTGTCTCTGTGTGCATGTGCACATGGGTGTTGGGGTGCGTGTGTTTGCGTGTGCACTCGTCTGTCATCATTTCTGTGTGTGTTTGTATGTGTGTGTGTGTGTGTGTGTTTGTGTTTGTGTGTGTGTGTGTGTGTATGTCTCTGTGTGCATGTGTGCATGGGTGTTCATGTGTGTGTGTGTGTGTGTGTGTGTATGTCTCTGTGTGCATGTGTGCATGGGTGTTCATGTGTGTGTGTGTGTGCGGGCTCGTCTGTCATCATTTCTGTGTGTGTGTGTGTGTGTGTGTGTGTGTGTGTGTGAGAGCATGACGTCATCACATCTGAGGTCCCAGATCCACTAATCATCCGAACACCACAGGATGATCAGGCGTTCCCTGGAGAGTGAGGACCTCAGAGAACACAGGGGACACAGACACCAGGAGGCACAGCACCTGAACACGGAGTCCTCTCACAGACGGCCGTGTGTATGAGGGAGTCTGTGTGTCTGTGTGTGTCTCTGTGAGTCTGTGTGAGTGTTTGTGCGTGTCTGTGTGAGTCTATGTGAGTCTGTGTGCGTGTTTGTGCGTATCTGTGTGAGTCTATGTGTGTCTGTGTGTGTGTGTGTGTGTGTGTGTGTGTGTGTGTGTGTGTGTGCGCATGTGTATGTGGTGTGCGTGTGTGTATGGTGTGTGTATGTGTGTGCGCATGTGTGTATGTGTATATATGGAGTCACGTTATGCCTGGAGAGAGAGGGAGGTAGAGAGAGAGAGGAGAGGAGCAGAGAGAGAGAGAGACAGACAGAGGGAGATAGAGAGGGAGAGAGGAGAGGGGCAGAGAGAGACAGGCAGAGGGAGAGAGAGAGAGAGAGAGACAGAGGGAGAGGGAGGCAGTGAGCCATCAGGGTTACAGTCAGTATGGTTACTATAAAGGATGGCTGCAGTGAGATCACAGGCTATTTTTTAACCTGAATTCACACATTAATTTAAGAGCTTCCTCATGGTAACAATGCTTATAACCTGTTGAAGAAAACCCTAATGACAAAGATGATTATTCATCTATACCAGTCACATGACACCTCATCTCCAAATATAAAAATTAGTTGTCATTAATAATAAGGAGAATGCATTGAATTCATATAATGCTTTTCTGAGTACTCAAAGACAGGGCAGGATATCTAAAGACATCGATTACAGGAGTAATCGATGTGTTTATGTAGGAGAGGGATGGATGTGAACCATGGGAAGCAGGAGCAGGGTGATGGGTGAGGGCACTTTAAAGGGCACATGTCCAGGGGGGGGGGGGGGGGGGGAGAGATGGGGGAGTGGGGGGTGAGGTCCACCCATCAGGTCCGACCTTATAGAGAGAGACTCACTGTGAGGCCAGCTCAGCAGGACCGGCCGGGTCTCTGAGACACTGAGCCAGGGTGACAGCACCGCACACGTCACCTCCCCCCCTGCACCTCCTCCTCCACCTCCTCCTCCTGCTCCTCCTCCCCCTCCTCTTTCAATTACTCAACAAGCTCGAGAAACAATAACAACAGACCCAGCCGTCCTGTCAGGCCCTGCTGGCTCAGCAGAATCCGTAGGAAGTTGGGGATGTGGGAGAACATTCGACAAGACGATATATACTTTTCTTTATTCTGGTTCCATTTTTCAGCCACTTCTCTCTTTGCAATATTTGGTCTGGTTTTGGCAGCTTGTCACCAGGAACCCAAACATGTCTGAAACATTGAGTATCTACTCAACTCAGCATTTGTTGTTGTTTATATTTGCTGCATGCATTTTGATGTCTGATATGGAAATGCAGACAAATTATGAGTTGTTACAACATTTCCTGCTTTTCTCAGTCTTTGGACTGTAAATGACGGGGCTGATAGCTGACTCCAAGACTTTGAAGTGTTGAAAGCTGTGAACTTCACCACGAGGCTTCCTTGCGTCAAAGAAAGAATCCTGTTGCATGTTATTCCACAACACACAGAATGACTCATCTCACCACATTCACCCTTCCTGTAAATTTCAGTCAGAGCCGTAATGTTTCCCTTTAAATCCTCCTCACTCTAACTCGATACACCGGCCCGCCCTCAGAGGTACCAAACCTCGTCATGCCGACCACCACGAGGTGTTCCACCAGGACCCATGCCGAGGAACGCAGTGGTGTCACTTCAATCCGATCGCATCAATTTCTCAACGCAAATTCACGGAAATCGTGCCATTAAAAAAAAAACAGAATGTCACCACTGTCAAAGAAACACTCACTCACTTATTCACTCACTCACTCCTCGCGCCCTCCCTCCCTCCCTCCCTCC
>JAXIVH010000039.1:1535293-1538727 GCA_036785325.1 Urophycis tenuis
GCATCCACCTGTGAGTGTAACGGAGACGCCCTCCCGGGTTCCTGACGGACAGCTGGCAGCGGCCCGCAGGTTCTGATTCCACGGCCCATGTTGACACGAGGGCCCGGTCGGAGGGATCGCTTTCCTAATGAGGCTCGGACTCTCTCTCTCTCTCTCTCTGAAGGTAAGCAGGGTCAGTGTGAGAAGCTGTGGACCACCAGGATGGAAGCCTGGAAGCCCATTGGGCTCGAGACTCCGGTTCTGCTGGACGGTTTGGGCCCAGACATCTTGTGACTGTGTGTGTTGAAGCTGAATCATTTCACTGGCAATTTGGAGGCAAAGTTAAAGGTTTGGTGTGGCCAGCAAGAATAGACTATTGTTTGTCTCATCAGATCGTAAATATGCCACAAAATATTGAATTTACGTATTGGCATTTATATTGATATATGTATTTTCCCTCTGAATCTCTCCAAGAGGGTAAGATTTAATACCCAAAGTCAACCGAATACAGCCGACGTCACGATCAAGGCCGCAACGCGTAAGACCATGAAACCGATGCTTCAAATGCCTCCAGAAATCATAGCTGCCAGCGTCACAACAACAGGCCGTCAGCAGGAGGCCAGGATGAAGACCCGTTGTTCTGAAGTTCCTCTCTCGGCGGGTTCCCCGCCTAATGAGGGCAGAACACGCAGAAGACGTGGTGCTCACCGCCTCGCCGGCGCTGCCAAGTCGCCGCGACGCTGTGTTCCCTCCGCGGTACAGACAGTCACTTCGCCGGCTCGCCGACGATTCTCACCTCCCTCCCGTCCGCACGCCCACAGGAGCACCAGGGCTGTTTGGTTCTCAAGGACCGCACCGCGAGAGAGAGAGAGAGAGAGAGAGAGAGAGAGAGAGAGAGAGAGAGACAGAGAGAGAGAGAGAGACAGAGAGAGAGAGACAGAGAGAGACAGAGAGAGAGAGAGACAGAGAGAGAGAGAGAGAGAGAGAGAGAGAGAGACAGAGAGAGAGAGAGAGAGAGAGAGAGAGACCGGCGGACAGTCGAACCCAGTAACCGGGTTCACCCCACGTTGGACTGCGGGCGTGCAGATCCTCCGTGACGAGGACATCATACACATCAATTCATAATGATAATAATAATCAACCACAACACAAGCTGACCTATGTCAACAATAGTCCCAAAAAAGCCCAGAGAGCCGCTGAGCCCCACCCCAGCCCACGCCGGCCGTCTCTAATCCGGCCGCTCGGGGAAACAATGGGAGGGGTGTTTGGACTGCACGGTCAGGGAGGACCCCGGCTCCGGGACCGGATGGAGCGCATTACCGTAAAGCCCGGGTTGAGGATAGGCATGACGCCACGCCATGGCTATGGGCCGGCCGCCGTCAGCTGGTGCCAGGCGGCATCACAGTCTGATGGACACCCGGGGCCGCGGCCGGCTAACGCAGACAGGAAATGAATGTGTCACGCTGTCGCGTGACAGGCCCAGCCCCTCCAGCTGCAGACCACTCTGCTCCGGGATCAGGGGGTCTGGTGGGGAGGGTCCGGTGGGGAGGGTCTGGTGGGGGGGGTCCGGTGGGGATGGTCCGGCGGGGAGGGTCTGGTGGGGAGGGTCTGGTGGGGAGGGTCCAGTGGGGAGGGTTTCCTGATGTGTTGTGCTGTAAAATAAGCAATTTATTGTCATTACCATGCATGTTTTTTTAATGATTAAAATTAAATAACATGTATGCTTATGACAACATATGTATATTATACACAACCTATGCAGCACTGCATAGTTGCTTGATGATCAAATAAAACAGGTCTGCATGCATATATGTATATATGGATGCATAACTGTTTGATATAGATGGATATCAAAATGAGTTCTCGCTATGCCAACGGGGATAACCAATGTATTACAGCAGGGAAGGAGAATGTGCACAAAATAACAGCAGCCTGACTTCATCCCCTGGATGATTCCCCCGAGGTCTGGCCGTGTTGATGGCCAGGGTTCCCCAGAGATATGTCCTGACAGCGTGGAGGTATATAAAACCTCCCCCCACCTCATTTGTAGGGCGAAGCCGGCCGTTGTATGACCACATGTCCACCGGCCTGGCCGGGGCTCGTCTCCGCCGGCCGCGGTCCCCAGTGTGGTGGAAGTAGCTAGTTAGCTCGTTAGCCGCCGCTTATGAATGGTCCCTGTTAACGGCCTCCAAAAAGCCTCCGAGCTACGGGGACAAGTGGCACCTCACCATATGCCTGACCAAGCCCGCCATATGCCCCAATGGTTAATTCATTCTTCCAAAGCCAGGAGCCCTTTTTCAAAACACACCAGTGAAAGATGGCGCGTGTGTGCACATGGTGGCGACTGCGTTGTCACGCAGCGTGTCACAGCAGCGAATGGCCGTCGTTTTCGTCGACTTCATGACAACACAACAGCCATGCCGTGCCGCCGCCCCTCATTATCACCCAGGATCGGTGTGTGTCAGCCGCGACTCCGATTAAATCACAGAGTTTGCGAGCCTCCGAAGGGCGGACCGTGAACTAAGTGGGAGTTATAACGAGCAGGCGAGACAATCGAGGAGAAAAAGAGCCGAGCGAGGAGAGAGGCTCTTCTTCAAAGAAGGTCAGATGCTGCCGAATTCTCAGGGTAGAACCGGGGCTTGTCTTGGCGGCGCGGTGTATGGAACAACAGATGGTGGATGGGTTCCCAGAGAGCTAGACGTGCTACAAATAGATCCCAACCAATGTACACACACGCACGCACACGCACACACACACACACACACACACACACCGGCGTGTACACACACACATGCACCCACACAAAAAAAGAAAGGGGCCCACATACGCCCACACGTACACAACTCACTCACACCAACGCACGCACACACACACACACACACACACACTCACACACACACACACAAACCTGAAAGCCTATAAAGTGGTCAATTTTTCTATCACACACAGACACACACACACACACACAAGCTACATCCTCGCAGGCTCACACACACGCACACACGCACACGCACGCACACGCAAGAGAGAGAGCGGCTGATTGTTGCGCAGCGGCTGTGAGACTGAGGCTGAATTATGTACTGTAACCCACACATGTAAACACGGCTGAATGACATTTGGAATATCAGAAAATAGCAGGAACGTGTCATCTTCTCCCTCCGCAGTGTACCCAGCCCGCTGCCAGGCCGGCGCTCCAGCAGCTCCGCTCTGAGGGGGCTATATCAGGCGAAGAGGACCGCCCGCCGGGAGCCCTGGTTCTGGACGGCCCTCGGGCCGGCCCGGACCAACAGCTGAGAGTGTCTGGCCCGGCTGCGTGGGCTGTTCGGACCGCCACTCCCTCCTGACGCCTGACAGAAAAACGATTGTTCCAAAGTTCTTTGTCTTTTTTTTTTTTTTTTGCTTTCTTTGAGTTTTTTCTCTTTTTGATTTCCAAATTCGGAACCATATGAATGTTT
>JAXIVH010000039.1:1543927-1581427 GCA_036785325.1 Urophycis tenuis
CTCCTGACTCCGACACACGTCAGCGCTGACACGCGTGTCGTCTCCGTGGTAACGTGTGTCAGGCCGCGCGCCGTAATGAGGCCCGGGATGACGGACGTGATGGCGCCGCGCCGAACACGGAGACGCCGCCGACGCCCCCCCCCCCCCCACCAACCCCCCCCCCACCACCACCACCACCACCACCGCCCGCCCACTTAAACACTTCCTGAACGCGGTCGTCTTACCTTCACGTTTGCATAATGGATCGATTTTAGCCGAGAAAATGGATGTGGCACGCGTGCACGACTAAATTAACACACACGCATGCACGCACGCACGCACGCACGCGCACACACACAGCAGCCCGGCATCAGCCAGTGCATTCATAAGCCCCCCACCCACCCCCCCTCGCTCCTGGTTATTGCATGTGGCAATTCTCCGTGACAGAGCACCAGTCGGCCCTAATAGTTCTTTAATGACTTCATTAAATTGTGTTGTGCGGCTGATGATTGTGCCACCAATTTGTCAGCGCCTGCCGCTCACAGGGGTCCCGGGTCTCAGTGGTCCTGCTCACAGGGGTCCCGGTCTCAGTGGTCCTGCTCACAGGGGTCCCGGGTCTCAGTGGTCCTGCTCAGAGGGGTCCCGGTCTCAGTGGTCCTGCTCACAGGGGTCCTGGTCTCAGTGGTCCCGGTCTCAGTGGTCCCAGTCTCAGTGGTCCCGGTCTCAGTGGTCCTGCTCATAGGGGTCCCTCTCTCAAGGGGTCCCTCTCACAGGGGTCCCTCTCTCAGTGGTCCCGGTCTCAGGGGTCCCGGTCTCAGTGGTCCTGCTCTCAGTGGTCCCGGTCTCAGTGGTCCAGGTCTCAGTGGTCCTGGTCTCAGGGGTCCCTCTCACAGGGGTCCCAGTCTCAGTGGTCCCGGTCTCAGGGGTCCCAGTCTCAGTGGTCCCGGTCTCAGGGGTCCTGGTCTCAGGGGTCCCTCTCACAGGGGTCCCAGTCTCAGTGGTCCCGGTCTCAGGGGTCCCGGTCTCAGGGGTCCCGGTATCTCCATCAGCCCCCTCTGGGGCGAGGGGGCTGATGGAGATGCTGGCGCTCTGAGAAGATACTTCAGGACCATCCCATGTGGGACCCATGTGTGCACGTCTGGGCCTCCACAAACATGAGTCCACCTCACACACTGACCTCCTGATACTAGAGTATAGCTTATATAGTATACTATAGTCACTGTCTGCTGCGGTGTATAAATAGTGGTGGCCAGTTTGCCCCACGCCCACCCAGCCCTACGCTGGGCTCCCCCAGCCAGCGCAGAGGACACAGAGGGGCAGCGCTGCCCCTCTGTGGAGCAGACAGATGAGCCGCGGAGCAGCGGCCCTCCCTGGCTGGCCGGGGGCCAGGTACCCAGGAACACTGATCTCCAGCCAGCTGCTGCCCTGCTGCCCCTCTTACAGAGGGTTAGGATTACCACCCGGCCAATCGGCTCCCAGATCAGACATCCCGCGGACACTCGCTGTACTCTGGAGGGGGGACAGAGAGAGAGACAGAGAGAGAGAGAGAGAGAGATACTGGGATACACAAATTGCAAAGGAGGATAACCGAGGAACAGAAGTGATGGCACAGCCAACATTAAAACCATTAACCCCAGAGAGAGGGAGGGAGAGGGTGAGAGAGACGGGAGAGGGTGAGGGGGGACAGATAGGGAGAGGGTGAGGGGGGACAGAGAGGGTGAGGGGGGACAGATAGGGAGAGGGTGAGGGGCACAGATAGGGAGAGGTAAATGGAGGAAGGAAAAGGAGCGCCTGATGGAGAGGAAGCTGTAGGGTGTGTTTGCCGCTGTACAGGCCCCCTTTAAAAGCATTAGCAGCAGGATATTTGTCATATTATGTTATTAGATTAGCCGGGACCCCTAATGAAAGCTGTGGCAATTTGTCAGCTTTATGGATGGTTCTATCCCGCGTTTCTATTCATCACCTAGCCCCCTATCACCCGCCCAAGCCCACAAGCAAACGCACACACGCAAACGCACACACGCACACGCACACACGCACACACACACACACACACATGCTAACACAATCCCATCTGAGCTCCACACCCCAGGCCGTGCTAGTTGTGGGCTGGGGTGTGGAGGCGGGCGGGCGGGTGGGTGGTGTTGGTGTTGGTGGGCTTGGGTGGGGGTCTAGATGGAGCCTGTAATGGGATTCCAATGCTAAACACACTGCCTGCTGGGGTTTTTGTCATTTGGGGGTGGGGGGGTGGGGGTGGGGGGGGTGGGGGGGGGGGGGGGGGGGGTGAGCACACTATTCACCGACAGATCGCCCAGAGGGGAGCACCGGTGCCTCGCTTTCATATTATTTCAACCCCTCCTCCTCCTCCTCCTCCTCCTCTTCCTCCTCCTCCCATAGTGATGAAGTCCCGCTCAAGCCATTTGTCTTGCAGCTCAGGATAAGGAGCAGGATGGCTTGTGTTTTCTGCACCTTTTCTAGAGTGGTTTCCCTATCGCTCTCTCGCTCGCTCTCTCTCACTCTCTCTCTCTCTCTCTCTCTAACATTCCCTACATCTTTCCCTCATTCCCTCTCTCTCTCTTTCCCCCCCCTCTCTCTACTCTCCCTCTGTGTCTCTCACCCCTTTCTCTCTCTGAACGTCCCTAATCTCTCTCCTGCTGCCCCCTCCCTCGTTGGGCTCTCTGCTCCTGGCGTGTCATGTGCTCAGTCTTGGCCCTTTCTTCTGCTCATCATGTCCAGAGTTTCCTCTCCGTGGAGCCTGGCGGTCAGCAGCAGATTACGTCGAGGTGGAGATCAGATGGACTTGGAGGGGAAACCAATAGAATAGATATTTGAACCCAAGATATATGCCTCGTTGATATGTGCCTCATGAATGAGAAAGATATCCTTACGTTCTCTCTCTCTCTCTCTCTCCCTCTCCCTCTCCCTCTCTCTCTCCCTCTCTCTCTCTCTGCAGCGGTGAGGAATGACCGGAACAAGAAGAAGAAGGATGAGAAGAAACCAGAGTGTGTGGAGAGCTACGTGCTGAGCGCCGACACAGAGCAGATGATCGACAGAGTCCGCAAGGCCCACCAGGAGACCTTCCCCTCGCTCTGCCAACTCGGCAAATACACCACGGTGTGTGTGTGTGTGTGTGTGTGTGTGTGTGTGTGGCTGTGTTCCCAGCTCGACAGTCAGCCCCAAACTGTTTTTATTAGCTCATTATTGCACAAACATGTCAGCGTTGTGTTGAGCCCGTTGAGGACCGCCTGGCTGTCGGGCCAGCGTCATGGCAGTGGAAAGGACTTAGTGGAGCCACTGCTCCACTGAGGACCAGCACTCTCTCTCTCTCTCTCTCTCTCTCTCTCTCTCTCTCTCTCCTCGCTCCGTTTCTGACCTGTCCATGGAAGGTCATCAGTCCTCGTGTTGGTTGTGTGCCTAAAACAAACACAACCTGACACTGAACCACTTTTTATTTCCTCGCCACGGTGACTAGAAGTCTTGTGTCACAGTGCTTCCATTGACTCCTTTTCTCCTCCTCCTCCTCCTCCTCCTCCACCTGTCTCCTCCTTTGTCTCCTCTCTCCTCCTCCACCTGTCTCCTCCTCCTTCGTCTCCTCTCTCCTCCTCCTCCTCCTCCTCCTCCTCCTCCACCTGTCTCCTCCTCCATCTCCTCCCTCCTCTCTCCTCCTCCTCCATCTCCTCTCTCCTCCTCAATCTCCTCCTCCTCTTTGTCCTCCTCCTCCTCCATCTCCTCTCTCCTCCTCCCCCTCCTGGACCTCCTCCTCCCCGCCTGCAGAGTAACAGCTCGGAGCGCCGTGTGTCCCTGGACGTGGACCTGTGGGACAAGTTCAGCGAGCTGTCCACCAAGTGCATCATCAAGACGGTGGAGTTCGCCAAGCAGCTGCCGGGCTTCACCACCCTGACCATCGCCGACCAGATCACCCTGCTCAAGGCCGCCTGCCTCGACATCCTGGTGAGGACCACGCGCCCCGACCCGACACACACGCACGCACGCACGCACGCACGCACACACACACGCACACACACACCGCCCATGTGTGTGTGTTTGTGTCAGACTTGTCACCTGTGAGATGATTATGTGGGGGCGTTTTTTTGCCGGGGACAGATGTGTATTCATGAAGGAGCAGATGCAGGGTGAGACATTGGTAGAGAGACACACGCACGTTCTCTCTCGGGGTGAATCCTTCATGGGTCTCTACCGCCCCCTGCTGGTGGCACACATGTTGAAGAGTCATCCCAGTCGAGGGCTCTGAGGCAACATCTTCATGTTAGAGATTCACGTGTCTGTTAAGCATGTGTGTGATATTAAATACTCTGTCACCAAAAGCAAATTGCCCTTCGTCGGCTTGTGATATCTCCAGTAATTGTTTCATAATTAACGAGGTGCATGCCAAGGTGATTTCCATGTGATTATATCACCTTCAGCGCTGTAACTGTAAACGGGGGTGTGATCAAACAGCCTCACATCTTCAGCGTGTGTCTCTCCCGCGTCCTGCTGGGTGAGTGGCCCCCGTGTGACCGATCGTCTCCCCCTCCTCACCCTCCTCCCCCCCCACCCCCCCCAGATTCTGCGGATCTGCACGCGCTACACCCCGGAGCAGGACACCATGACTTTCTCGGACGGCCTGACGCTCAACCGCACGCAGATGCACAACGCCGGCTTCGGCCCGCTGACAGACCTGGTGTTCGCCTTCGCCAACCAGCTCCTGCCCCTGGAGATGGACGACGCCGAGACGGGGCTGCTCAGCGCCATCTGCCTGCTGTGTGGAGGTACTGCGGGCCGCGCCGCGTGGACCGGGTGGACGAGAAGGGTCCGGCTGCGTCCTGCAAGACGGAGGCGTTACTTGTAGTGGGCGTAACTTGTAGTCGGAGGGGGCGTGTCTTGTACTTTTCTAAATCGGGAAAGTAGGAGGCGTGTCTTGTAGTTTTAAAATCGCGGAATTAAGATTATTTCACTACTTTACCGAGGCATCTGTGTGTTGTACTTTGTACTAAATTACGGTCCACGCCGCATATAAGTAAGATTATTTTACTAGGCTAGCCTATTAACTTTACCGAGGCATCTGTATTTCTGGTGCGCGGGTACATAAATGACCACAACTCGGACTGCAAATATTAGGCCTTATATAAAAATAATGCACCCGACCCGCTCATTTAAAAATATGCTCTTGATTAGCTTAATCATAGCCTTACTGGCTTATGTGAAACTGAAATCCCTGAGTAATATGCATTAAGAAAATAAGCCTATTACAATTTTACAATGACATTAATGCATATAGCAGTTTAACGTGGGGAACCTGCATAAGTTTAGCCTACTTTATCCCTTCATACCTTTAACAAAAAGCAGATGAATAAATCAAATAATTCTATCGAAGACATTTCACTTTTATTGAAGACATTTCGGAAAGTAAAAGACACACCTCCTACTACAAGTTACGCCTCCGTCTTGCAGGACGCAGCTGGATACTATTGGGGTGGACTGGTTCCATCAATGTTGTACTACAACTGTATCATATAGTGTGTGTTAAGTGTAACTGTTATATACAGTCTGTGTTAAGTCAGTGTAACTATTATATACAGTCTATGATAAGTCAGTGTAACTGTATTATATACAATCTATGATAAGTCAGTGTAACTGTATTATATACAGTCTATGATAAGTCAGTGTAACTGTATTATATACAGTCTATAATAAGTCAGTGTGACTGTATTATATACAGTCTATGATAAGTCAGTGTAACTGTATTATATACAGTAATAATAATAATAATAATAATGCATTTTATTTAAAAAAGCGCCTTTCATGTCACTCAAGGACACTGTACATACAGAAAAAGATAAATAAAATTAAAATCACATAGTGAGGTAGACAAGACAGTTAAAAAGGACCATGGTAGAGAGAAAAAAAAATAATAATAATAATTACAAAAAAAGAGATAAAATAAGTAGAAATAAGGCAGATAAAACAAGAAGCAAGGAGGCTAAAGGGAGAAGGCTGTCCGGAAGAGGTGGGTTTTGAGGCGTGTTTTGAAGAGGGGGAGAGAGTCACAGTTCCGGAGGTCAGGTGGCAGGTTGTTCCAGAGCTGTGGAGCAGAGCGACTGAAGGCTCTGCCCCCCATTGTGCTGAGGCAGACAGGGGGCACAGAGAGGTGGATGGAGGAGGAGGATCTGAGGGAACGGGTGGGGATGGTGATGTGCAGGAGGTCGGACAGGTAGGGAGGGGCGAGGTTGTGGATGGCCATGAATGTGAAGAGGAGGAGTTTGTAGGTGATGCGGTGGGTTATAGGAAGCCAGTGGAGGTCCTGGAGGACAGGGGTGATGTGGTGGTGGGAGGGGGTCTTAGTGATGATGCGGGCGGCAGAGTTTTGGACCAATTGAAGTTTACGGAGGGACTTGAGAGGGAGGCCAAAGAGGAGAGAGTTGCAATAATCAAGACGGGAGGTGACGAGGCTGTGGACAAGGATGGCGGCGGTGTGGGGGGTGAGGGAGGGGCGGAGTCTGTTAATGTTGCGTAGGTGGAAATATGCAGTGCGGGTAATGGAGTTGATGTGAGACTGGAGGGAGAGTGTGCTGTCGAGGATGACACCCAAGCTCTTTACCTGAGGGGAGGGGGAAACTGAGGAGCCGTCAATGGTGAGAGAGAAGGTGTTGACTTTGGCTAGGGTGGATTTAGTGCCGAGGAGGAGAATTTCAGTTTTATTGCAGTTGAGTTGGAGGAAGTTTGAGGTGAACCAGGTTTTTAGTTCGGAAAGACAAGACGTGAGGGAGGGGGGTGGGAATGAGGAGTTGGGTTTGCAGGAAAGGTAGAGCTGGGTGTCGTCCGCGAAGCAGTGGAACTGGATGTTGAACTTCTACAGTCTATGATAAGTCAGTGTAACTGTATTATATACAGTCTATAATAAGTCAGTGTGACTGTATTATATACAGTCTATGATAAGTCAGTGTAACTGTATTATATACAGTCTATGATAAGTCAGTGTAACTGTATTATATACAGTCTATGATAAGTCAGTGTAACTGTATTATATACAGTCTATGGTAAGTCAGTGTAAGTATACAGTGCGTTACACTGGAGCTGCTCTGTTCTTTCCCTGCGTCTCACTGCTGCAGCGTTAGTGGGAGACACAGTCATTACAGTCCCTGGGGAACATTAGAAACGTGAGCTGTATGGAGTGTAATTGTGTTAGTTAGTGGAGGGTCTCGTGGCAGGTACACACCGCTACACACAGGCCTGGCACCAGGGTGGTCTCCCCCTGAGGCCGTCGCGGTAATTCTGAGCGTGAACTTCTGCTGAAGATTGTTTTGATCGAGAGACCCCCAGCGGCAGAAGGGCCATGTTAACCCTCTAATGAGCGTGTCGGAGGAGGCTCACACATCTTGATAACATTTGGGTTCCAAGATGAACCCACCGTGATTCAGGCTCGGTGGTCACACACACCTGATCACCAGACGGCCCGGCCCTCCTGTTGATTAGAAAGCCCTCGTGTTCATTACATGTCCGCGGGGCATTTGATTGCTGTGATGCGGTGTTATGCTAAATAGCTCTTTTCATGGCGATGACGTACCTTCATCCAGCCTGCGTGCAGGACCAGCGTCTCCATCTGTTGTCAGGGTAACGTGTGAAGCTGAGCGAATGGCCTTGTTGCTGCTGCTGGACTCTGAAGACCATGGCCTCCAAAAACCTTTTTGCTCAGTAGAGTTTCATAAAATGATACAGCATCACCCAGTGGATGAAACGGCACATTACAAGTTAGGAGTCCATCTTTTAAGGGAAGATAAAATAACATGTACTTCATCAATCCCAGACAACAAATCAGGACATCACCGCGGTATTAAGACATAGTCTGTCAATGTATTTAAAGTATGTAAGCTGTGAATAATGTAATGTGAACTTTGTTCACAGGTGACATTGATTGATCTTGACTGATGGTCTTCATGCTCTGCTCTCAACGTTGTTCTTGTTTTGGTTCTTCTTCTGGTAGACCGCCAGGACTTGGAGCAGGCCGACAAGGTGGATGTCCTGCAGGAGCCTCTGCTGGAGGCCCTGAAGATCTACGTGAGGAGGAGGAGGCCCCACAAACCGCACATGTTCCCCAAGATGTTGATGAAGATCACCGACCTGAGGAGCATCAGCGCCAAAGGTTAGGTTCACCCCCACCTCCGCTAGATGTTTCTATGGCGACCGTTTGACGTGCTGATGCTAGAGGTCACGTCCAAGGTGTCCCCCTGGTGTGTTCCCATGGGCCGCTGTGTGTAACAAACAAACTGACCGCGCCTCCTTCTGCTCTCTTCCTCAGGAGCCGAGCGGGTCATCACCCTGAAGATGGAGATCCCGGGCTCCATGCCCCCCCTCATCCAGGAGATGCTGGAGAACTCGGAGGGCCTGGAGAGCGGCGCCACGGGGGCCCGGTCCAGTGGGGCCCCGCCCGGCAGCTGCAGCCCCAGCCTGTCGCCCAGCTCGGCCCAAAGCAGTCCGGCCACGCAGTCCCCATAGTGTAGCAGAACCACCACCGCAAGCTGCCCTCTCCGCCTGGCCCCCCCCCGCCGGCCCTCTCCTCCCTGGAGGAGGCCGGCGCACGGAGAGGAGAGGCAGGGGCTGGGCTGGGGAACCGGTGCTGGCTTGTCGGTTCTGGGGGAGGGTGTGGGGGGGTCTCTCTCTGGAAGGGCGTGGCCTTGCCCCCCTGGAGGTGTGAGCGGGAGTGGGGGGGGAGTCAGTGTTGGGAGTGTTGGAGGGGGATAGACTTCTGAGGAACGATACAGTAAACACTCCTCCACCTCCTTCCCCTCCCCTGGCTACACCCTCTCTCCTCCCCCCGCCCCCACCCCTCGCTCCACCCTCTGAGAGACAGACGGGTGCGCCCCGTGTGGAGGCGGGCCGGGGTGGGGGTGAGACGGGGGGCGATGCCAGTAAAGACCTAACAAGACCGCCCGACACCTGCCAGCCGGCTTCTTGTCTCACTCCAAGGTGAACTATGGGTTTGGACCTTGGCACCAGAAGGCACCTCCAGCGCCGGCCTCTCTCCTGACACCTCCACCCCCCGCCCCCCCCCCCACCTCCACCCCCCCAGCACCGCCCACCCCACCCCCTTCAAAACAGAGACTAAAAGATAAAGAAACTCTTGGGTCTTTTATTCCTTTTCCAACTTCAAAACAAAAACCTATTTCGTACAAAAGTTATATAAATATATATAGAAAAGACTCGAGCGATGGCGGCTGACCGGGCCACTATGGGTTCCCGGGGTGCGTTGCAGGACAGAACATGGTGGTTTCTTTTGAGGTCTCTTGTTATTCCTTCACTGTTTGAATATTTTCCTACCTGCGCTTACCGAGGCTCTTCGATTTCTTACACACCAGGAAGTTGTTTGAAGTGAACGCAAAAGTTTTAAGATGTTGAAATTGCTGTCCAATCCACACACAAACATGCATGCACACACGCACACACGCACAGACACACACACACACACACACACACGCACAGACACACACGCGCAGACACACACACACACTCAGACACACACACACACGCAGACACACACACAGACACACACACGCAGACACACACACACACGTACGCAGACAGACACACATGCCAACAAACAAACATAGGAATACTCTTTATTATGCACAGGAAATGTGTCCATTAATATCACATACGATTCCAGGTTGGGTTGGTTTTTCTTTTGATCTTAATTTTTTTTTGCGCTGCAAAGAGAATGGAGAAAAGCAATGATTGTATTAACTTGGTTGTATCAAACGGTCACCTGTCCTTTCAAGAAATCAATTTAATGAAGATCCTTTATTAAGGTGTATTTTAAGTAGCCTATGAGTTTGTGTATATAAGCTGTATTCATTTCTTTAAAACTATGAAGAGTTTAGCTTTCACCTGATTTACGAAAAAAAGAAATACATTTTATGTCTTTTTGTCCATAGGTTTGTGATTCAAGAGAAGACTTATAGAGCACATTTTACTGAAGGAAACGCATCCATGCTTTGTGTCCTACTAGAAACCAGGCAGGCCGATTTTTGCAAATTTCAGCAACTGCCACATCTTATTTTATATCCCAGAATCACCCTCTCCACACACACGCACACACACACACACACCTTTTTACATATAGTTTTTGAAGGAGCTCTCCAATCAGGGAATAGCTTTTTAGTTTTTGCCGTGTAACTGACAAGAGACGGCTCGCCCCATTGGCTGGTGGACAGGGGGGGGGGGGGGGCTGCTCAGCAGCAGCAGAAACCCCCGGAGACGGCAGCGTGTGAAGGATCGGGGCGCACACACACACACGCCGCGGTAGGAACACGTTCTGTAGCGTGTGTGTGTGTCTGTGTGCACGCCTGTAGAGAAGGAGGAGGAGGGGGGGGGGGGGGGGGGCTGATCATGTGACTTTTGACTGAACATGAACATGTGACCGTTGACCTTTTTGAATCTTAACGGGACCTCGCCGCGGGGAATCTCTTCTCACGCCAAAACGCCTTCACTTCACCTCGCTATGCCACCCATCTCGGTGAGACCGTCGTACCTGTACACCACTACACACACACACGCACCTGCACACACACACATCTACACACGCACACACACACACACGCACCTGCAAACACACACACACACATCTACACACACACCTACACACACACCAATGTCTCAGGAAGGAATCATTAATTTGTGTGCTTGGCCTGTTCTTTGTAAATGTTTTCCAGTGCTGCACTCCGTGCCCTCCCCCCACAGACCTTGACACACGCACACACACACATGAACACACACACGCATACACACACACACACATGCACACACACACACACACACATGCACACACACACGCATACACACACACACATACACACACACACACCTGCTACTGAGCCCCAGAATTCGTTGATCACTCACTTTATGTTCAGCCTGGTTGCCCAGGACTTTTTTTTTTTTTTTTTCTCAGAGACAAGCAAATAGTTTCCGACATAGGACGCAGAGTGTGTTGGTGGCTCCTGTGTTTGTTCATTTCTGTCATTTACTGTCAAAGCTGCTTTCTCCAATCAGGACTTCAGCCTCGTCCAGTGCAGCACAGCCTGGCCCACCAACGCTCCTCTGAAATGGCAACAAAATGCACCCTCAGTTTTTGAAAAGTATGGAATATGTTGCGATTTTTTGTCATGCTTATCAGGTGACTTTGAAAAGAAAAGAGAAAAAAACAAGAAAAAAAAAACATAAAATCGACATTTAATAACAGTGGTGTTTGTGGGGTGTGTTTATTTCTGCTCTGAGCGCGTCTCGCTGTGCACCTTGTGAGGACACTGTGACCGTGGGACATTCACACGTCATGTGGAACGACACAGCTGCATACATGGAGAAACAGACAGACAGACATACTTACTTTAATGATCCCTGAGGGAAATTGCATTCGTTACAATACTCCAGGGGGGGGGAAAAGAAGAGACAGACACTCTTTGTATAGTAGAGTGTCAGAATATACAGCATAAATATATAATATAAACCTATGTAAACAATATACAAGAAATATAAAAATATACATAAATGTACATACATCCAGGCATACACTAAGAGGTAATAGCATACACAAAGATGTAGCATGTCGGATTTTATGTGGTAAAAAAGACCAGTTATGCAGTGAGATGACCAGTTATGTAGTGAAATGACCAGTTATGAAATATGAATAACCTGTTTTGCAGCAGAAACTGAGATGAAAAACACACTTTATGAGATCTCTCATGCGTCATGTAACTTAGGCCTGTGTGTTTTTCTATTTGTAAGCAATAAAGCCCTTATCAAGGCTATGGAAAAACTATTAATTTAGCCTATGGAAAAAGTTGAAGTGTATGTGTATACATAGTATATCTATATTTACATTTAGCAGAAGCTTTTATCCAAATCGACGTAAGTATATATACTGTATATATATGACACTTTTTTATAGAAAGCTTCAGATCAGAAATGCATCTTCAAAAACTTGCAAAAAGTCATTCCATTTGTTCAGAAGCCTTCGTACTAGATACTGTAGGCCTACTTACTATATACTCTAAACCAGTGGTTCTCCACTGGTCTGGCTTCGGGACCCACCATCACCCCTTAGTGACAAGCCGCGACCCAAATCAAGGAAAATGTTCAACTCCTCAAATTTATTTAACATAACACTTAAGTAACTGTACTATTTAACTATTCAGTCAGTTATTCAGGCAATAAAAAATAGACGGTAGGCAAAAATCCTCTTCAAAATAAAAACACAGGAATTTTTCTTAACATTTATCCTTTTTTTTGCCCGGACAAAGGCGCGCGATCCACTGAAAATGGGTCCGCGATCCACCAGTTGAGAACCACTGCTCTATCCTATAGATTTCAGATATACAACATAATCCTACATTCGAATCGTTCAGCAGTAGAACATCTTCTGTGAGAGTGTGATGCTTCGTGTGCTACCGTTATGCCTAATAACGGGGCAAAATTTCGAGAATATTAAGATGACGAACGTTAATTAAAATGTATGTCTATATTCATGTATGTCTATATTACTTGAATGGGAATAACTCATTATAGGCGGGGCTACAGTAAAATCATTACGCGTTCCTGATTGGATGACGAGCAGCGAACTAACCGTTTCTATTTCGACGCGCGTCATCCTAATCCGACCAATCGCAAGGCTTCGCGCGGAATTTCAAATTCTTTTCAAATAACTACGCGCCTCGTTTCACTGTATCGCTCCGCTGAGATTGAAAACAAAATAGGGCTTCGCGTCAATACCATCATCATATTTGGTTAATGGTTCTTTTTCAAACAGGAAAAGAACACGATAACATAAAAAATACACACGGGTGGCGTATTGTCATAGATTAAGTCGTTTGTAATAGTTTTCAAATGAATTTAATTCTGGGGTTTTGCGGCAGCGGATGGATACAGGCGTGCAAGCGCCTCGCCACTACAGGAGCAGGAACGACAGCAGCGCTAACCTTGTTAGCCCAGTTAGCCTCGTTAGCCTGCCGTCGGATCACCTGCGTTAGATCAGCGTAAGTTGAGTTAAAGGTTTAACCATAAACCTGATGTTTTTGTAGGCCTAAACCAGTTTACTTTAGTCTGTCAGGGACCCAAGCCGATGTGCGTGGATTACGTGGACTGAGAGGTTTGTCAGGTAAATATTGCAAAATAAGCGCCTGGATATTCACGGTTTGTACTGCGGTTCAGGTTGTTGGCTGTATAACGTTTAACTATTACGCATTTTTAACTGTCATCTTTAACTAATATTTACTATTAAATATATACGTAATATATGACATGCGTGTTTTTTTAAAGCGCTCTGTAGGACCAGCCTCGTGTGTTAAATGTCTGGTCAGTCCAGCCACACGAGGACTAATCAGCCTCATGGGGTTTGATCTGTGGTGACAAGCCTGTGATGTTAGTGATGTGATGGTGCTAGTGGGGCGTTTTAGAATGTTAGTAGTGATGGTTATTGTGTTAGTAGTGATGTTATGATGTTAGTACCTCTGTCAGGTTAATACTGTTGTTAGGAGTGATGGTGATTATGTTGGTAGTGATGGTTAATATGTTAGTCGTGCAAACCTTCCTCTAGCTTAATTTAGGGCTGTTAACGTTTATTTAGGCTTTTACAGTACAAACAAACAAAGGGAACCGCAATGCATTCAACTTCAAAGTTTTATTTGTCACATACAAACGAGCAGGGAAATGCTGTCTTGGCCTGCTCTTCACATGAGAAAAGGCTCAATAGTCGACACACAGACAGAAATACTTTAATGATCCCTGAGGGAAATTGCATTCGTTACAATACTCCAGGGAAAAAAGAGACTGACACTCTACGTATAGTAGAGTGTTATAATATATAAATAAAAAATATAAACCAAATAATATACAACAAATATATAAGAGTATAAGAGAGGGTGAAATGAAAGTACTAGTATTATACATAAATGTATACTGATGATGAGTTCTGAGTGGTAACGTAGTTTAGCAGCACGATGGATCAACGAGCTGTCTTTTCTTTTAGGTAACTCAAGATGCCGTACGGAAAGATTGTCGTTATAAAGCGGGGAGGAGGAGACGGGACTGAGTTTCCTCTAACCGCAACATGCTTATTCGGAAGGTAAGGACAACATTTATGTGAATATGCCTTTTAGTTTAGTTCTAATTCAAGTTTAGAGTGCAGGATTGTATATTTCACTGCACCGTTTCTCTGCATTTTGTTTTGGAAAATAGTCAAATGGACTTGCATGTTTTGGGCCGCGCATTGCACATGTAAAGCCACTTGGCAGAGTCGGCTCTATCGCACGTTTTTAAACTGCTGGAGGCGGGGTCACTACTTGTGACGTCACTCGGTCGATGGGTCGATGTGCGTTTTCAGTCGCTCCTGTCAGGGTATACATTGATGGTGTACAATACATAAAGCGTGGAACCTTTTCTGTGTTTGGGGGATTGATAATTAATTCCTGTTGCTCCATAATATATATATATATATATATATATATATATATATAGAAAGAAATACCATGAAAGCCATCCAAATATATTATACACTTGACCAATTCATGCATGTCTTGGGAAAACATGCATATTTCTAAGACACTACTTCACCACTACACCACTTCAGTACTTATTCGGGACCACCATTTTTTTTTGCTTGCACTACTGCTCCTTGTTCTTTTATAGTTATATTACTTATATTTTCATACTTGTTTTTCTTTGCACCAATTACACCAAGTCAAATTCCTTGTAAGTGCAAACCTACTTGGCAATAAACTTGATTCTGATTCTGAGAATGTTTTCTGTTTGTTCATTACAGGAAGCCAGACTGTGATATTCGTATACAGCTTCCTCATGTTTCAAAGGAGCACTGTCGGGTTGAACTGAATGAAAATAAAGAGGTAACACTTTTTATTATTTTATTTCGGGTTGTGTGGTGAGTGGGCCACGTGGTTGTCGTTCAGTAGGACTGAAGACCACAGCAGCGAGGTGTCTGTGTTGACGCGGTGTCTCCCCTGCAGGTCATCCTCACCAACATGAGCTCAGTGAACCCCACGCGTGTGAACGGGGAGGAGCTGCAGCAGACTGAACGCCTCAAGCACGGCGACGTAATCACCATTATTGACCGCTCTTTCAGGTGGGTGCTTGTGAACGCTGGTGAACTGGGGTGGCCGAGGATGCTGCCGTTATCTAAGGGATGGGCGATATGGCCTAAAATTCATATTCCGATATACATTGCAGCCTCTTGTGTTACCGATACATATCACGATATACATGTAATCTCACTCTACCGTCTGAAAAGGGACCATGTCCTTACACAAGTATACAATGATGGCTCTTGTTATTCCAATCCATCGTGGGCTCTTCCTATTGTGAGGAGTACCTTTTGAAAATGACTGTTGATGAAGATGACGATGATGTGTTGCAGCTCGTGGCTCTAACTTTCGTGGGTAGATTGCATCATCAACATGTGTTATCGCGATAGAGCATAGAATTAAAATCTCAATCGTAGGCCATCCTTTATCATTTATATCGTGCATTACTACCGTTATCCATGTTTAACCGTTTTAAATGCCCCTCCTGGACTGCCCCTAGGTTTGAATATCCTCAGCAACAGACGCCAAAGAAGTCTTTGGTCTCAGGGAAAGCTGACGCTCTTCAGGTACCTAATACTTATCTTGCTTATGTTCAGTGGTTATTTTGTATTTATTTATTTGTACCTTTTTTATTGTATATATATACAGTGTTTCCCACAGACTAGGTAGCAATGTGTGGTGCTGGGCCATACGGAGACCAGGGGCTCTGACCAGGGGGAGGGGGCGTCGCCATCTGAACAGGAGGGGGTCAGAGGGCGACGCCCCCTCATCCTGTTCAGAGCAACAGATGATGAGCCACAACTTTCTGAAATTCATAGTTCTGCAGGGAAGGGAGACTGACTTTGGTTTGGAATGAAAGTGAGAAAACAGGACAGAGTAACATGGCTATCACTCACATTTTTCTTTAAAGATACAGGAAGCATTTGAAATTATTCAGCTCAATCTTAATTCTTTAGAGTAAGTTATTGAGGAGAAGACAGCTAAAACATTTTACCAGAACCCTGCCTGGTGTCATTCGACACCCCAACTCCATACATTACAGGGCAGGCCAGTAGAGTAGTTTGCTCATACAAATACCTGGACGTTATGTTAGAGGAAGACCTGTCTTTTAAGTTTCATGTTGAGAATTACTCACCAAAATTGACACACTTTAGTTTTTAAAGTTCAGTTTTTACCTGAACTGTAGATTCTGTGACATTCAAGGAATGAATTGCAAAAAACAACTAAAGCTGGAGGTTTTTATTTCAAACTGAACTCAAGACCTACCTCAACCAATATCAACCTGTTCTTGTATTTAACTTTTGTTGGTAAAACAAAATAAATAGTCTAATGTAATGATATAAATATAATAATACAAATAAAATACTATAATTAGATATAAATAACTACTAAAGGTACAACAAGGCAACTAACTAAAATAAATGGAACAGCATTAGCCTATTTTGTGCAAAGCTTGCATGTCCTATCAATGAGTGTGTGCACTGTGCATGTATCAGTGATGCACTGGATGCGCAAGATCATTAAACGGTTGCGAGTCACCAAAAAATACTTTAATGATATTCGGGTCGGTTAAAATATAGATGCCGAATACACTTTTGTAATGTATAGAGTAGCCTATATCATATAAGACAAAGCCATCATTGGCTGAATGACTTTCGCAAAGATGCAGCACGATCTTTCCAGGTGCCAACTTAGAGACAACGTTTACGTTTCTTTCTTCTTTTTTTTTTTAGACCAAGTGGGCTTACTGTCTGTCTGATTTAGGTCACTGTTTAATTTTGAATATGTAGCCTGTTAAGCCTAGGTTATTCGTTGACCTGGTGAACAAAGGTTTAAATGTGCAATGCACGTTTAAATGCGTTTCTCAGGGACGTCAGTTTTACGTAAGCCAATGAGGCTATGATTAAGCTAATCAAGATACCTATTAGAATAAGTGGTTCGGGAAGCAGGTCGGGTACATTATTTTAATATTAGTACTTGTGGTCCGAGTTGCAGTTGGGTTGGTTGAAAACGTCGGGCGAGTGCGGGTCTTTTATAAGCGTAACCCCACTGGCAAGTGCGCGTCTCTCTCTCTTGCTCTCTATGTGCGTTTGTGTGTGTGTGAACGAGAATGACAGGGAGAAAGAGTGCTACGCGGAGATGATTGAACGGAACGATATTTCTATTTCCAAATCGCGTTGGAAAAAAAAAAAAAAATGGAATCAATTCGTGGCGCTCAATGTTCAATCTGTGGCGCCGCGCCACACATTGGTCTATGTATGGGAAACACTGATATATATATATATATATATATATATATATATATATATATATATATATACACACACACATGTTTATTGTACTTGAGAGAAAATACTTTGGGCTAAGTTTTGATTGCCTGTTGCCTAGGTTCTGCACGAGCAGTTGAGAACCCCAGGAGAGAACAGGACATCTGAAATCTCCACAGGTACGTGGTCCTCACCCAGTCAAGCATCTGTATAAACATGCACTGTTAGTGTCTGGCCACATAGGCATTTCAAAATCTAAGTAGAGAAAAACCAGTTTTTATTGCTTTACGACTAATAGCCTGTGCGTTGCTTTAGGCCCGCGTCTGAAAGATGGAGCCAACAATGACAACATCCAGCGATCCCTGGACAAGACCGTGGAGGTGGACTCCAACGAGGACGGGAGCCTGCAGCACCGCAAGGCCGACTCTCCCTTCAACGAGCTGTACCAGATGATCAAGCATTCCCTGGAAACGCCACGCAAACCCGCTGGACATCCCCAGCCCCAGACCCCCGCAACCAAGACCCCCACCGCCAAGCCCCAGCCCGGCCTGATCACTAAAGTTGTCTCCCAGGCGGAAGTGGCGAGCACCCCCAGTAAAGATGAGATCAAGAGCCGAGTGGTTGCGACTGCAAAGTCTCCGAAGAGGGGCAGGAAGTCCCTTGATGCTACGGCTACCCCCGTAGTCGCCGAGGCGACGGGCTCCAGGCCGCAGACCCCCAAACCATCGGCGCCCGCCCGGGAGACGCCCAAAAAGAAGAGGCCTTCCCTGCCCAGCCAAACCCCCACCACCGCGGAGGTGCCTGCGACACCCAAGACGGAGACCCCGCTGGAGGTCCATGCCAGTGAGGCGGTGGAGCATCAAGTCACCACTGAGAAGCCCAAGACGCCCACAAGGAGGAAGAGCAAGGAGGCCACGCCGGTCAAGCCCGCCGCTGAAGAGCACCAGGAGCCAGCCGAGGCAGCTTGCGCCACGCCCACTGCCGGTCCCGTGAAGGCCTCGCCAAGGGTCTCGCCCCGCAGTGTGGAGAAGAAGCTTAAGGCCCAGATTGTACAGCAGAAGCTGGAAGCAAAGGCTGCAGCAAGTGGTGAATATCTGAGCCAAGTGCTACGCTTTTCTAGCCATTTGCAGAGTCATTCATTTATTTACATTTAGGGCATTTAGCAGACACTTTTATCCAAAGCGACTTACAAAGAGTACATTTGTCATAAGAAGGTGAAACATTTCATTGCTGCTAATACAGTAAGAAAGTCACCAGAAGAAGTTTCAAGCATTTCAATTGCTCAATTGATTTAACTTGAATATCTTCCTAATCGCCCGCGCTGGAGAAGTATCTGTCTGTATTTTGTTGTCCTGCCAAATACATTACAATATTCATCTGTAACATACTTTATTTCCCCCCCGCAGAGAAAAAGGCGTCAAAGCAAAGGGAGGCGGAGGTCGCGGCCAGCCAGAGGACCATGAGGAAGCGCGTGTCATTCGGGGGCCACCTGAGCCCCGAGCTGTTTGATAAGCGCCTCCCCCCCAGCTCCCCGCTGCAGAAGGGGGCCACGCCCCGCCGCAGCTTCAGCCTGGCCGCGCCCAAACAGTCGCTGCTGCGGAGGGCGTCGGTCATCGGCCTGATCAAGGTTCGCCTCGCCGTGAACGACCCGGTGTGGACAAAACGTCTGTTGTTGTTTTGTTCAGGCGACTGATGATTTATTACACTTTAATTACAGCAGGAGTTTGACGAGGTGAAAAGCCCAAAGGTTAAATCTCCAGCGAAAAAGTCTCCAAAGGCGAAGACTCCCTCCCCCGCCAAGAAATCGCCAAGCGTCGCCAAGACCTCGGAGGGGAAAAGGCGGTCGGCCTCGCCGGCGAGCAACCAGACCGCCGCCGTGAGCGGGCGCTTCTCCGTGTCGCGTATCAGCACGCCGTCGCCCCTCGCCCAGCCGGAGGCCGCCACGCCGAAGGTGCCTCTGAGGAGGAAGAGCATGAAGAGTGCCTCCCGCAAGACGCCCAGGAGCCTGCTGAAGAACGCGGTGGAGGTCCTGCGCAGGAGGAGCGGCGTCTCCAGGGCGTCTTTGAAGGGTGCGTCTAAAATATTGTCCGTGTTTAAGTCAATTAAATGTCCGGTGATTTGTGTGAAGTTTGATGGGATGGTGCAGAAATACCCAATCTTTAATAATAAAATAAAACTAGATGGATATGTATGTACACAGGAATAACACCAGCAGCTAAAGGGTTTGGTCAGCAGTACTACATATTGGTTATAATCAGTTTTTCATTGAAGACACACCATCCTTTGTCAGAGGGGCCCGTTTTGTTTACACAACTGTTTGATCAAATGCTGAGTAATTTCGATGTCCCACTCTGTCCCCTCCTCAGGGAGCTCCTGGGTGAACATTGTGAAGTTTGGCCAGCCCAAGTCTCAGGTGGCCGCCCCGCCCAAGAAGCCGGCCGCCGTGCAGAAGGCGAGGAAGGCTGTCGTGGCGGTCGTGGCCGAGCCCAAGGTAAGAACGTTCAGAGTGGGTCATTCTGCTCCTGCACAACATGCTGCTGGAATGCAAAACATGACACCATGAAGGAGGTGTGAGTGTTTGAACCCATATGAGAGCATGCCATGTTATATGCAGTATACATGCCACCGTGACGGATCACCAGCAGCCTTTGTTCATGTGTTATTGTATATCCATACCGTATACCCTGGAGAAATGTTAGGAAGACGTGACTATGGAAAAATGGAAACACAAGCCTTAACATGGTCTACCTGGTCTGAGGCTTGAATCTGAGCTCTGGCGGGGATATGCATTTGGATCTCTTGTTTGCTCAATAAAATATTTATTTTTCAATACTCCCTGGTAAAATGCCATTGACGACTGTTCATATGTTCATTTAGTTTGTGTCAATAAATATATAAATACAAACAAGTATATTTGCACGAGAAGGCGAAACATCTGCCAAGTGTGCCGCAGTATAACCGTACTAACATCTAACTAACGTCTCTGTCGTCCCTCAGACCCCTGTCAGGAAGAGCCTGAAGGGCCACGTGTCCACCGGCCACGCCGACTCACCCGTCACCATCGTCGTGGGCAAAGCCTTCAACCAGAAGGCCGTCCACCACGCCGGTGCTGCCCCCAAGCTGGTCCACAACGTCGCTCTCCTGAAGAGGAACATGAAGATGGACGAGGACCTCACCGGTGAGCCGCCGTGTTTGACGTTCTGGTGTTGAGGTGCCGCGGTCGTTCAGCCTGCCGACTGTTCCCTCCGGGCCGTTTCACTCAACTTCTTCTGTTCTTCTGGTTCTCAGGAATCTCTGAGATCTTCAGCACCCCAGTTAATGCAAGGAAAAGAAAATCTGACGCGCCGGTGAAGCCCGTTGCAGAGACTCCCTCCAGGGCACTCTCTACATCCGTGGTTGAGATGTCCGTCATGAACACGCCAGAGGAGACCGGTAAAGACTTGCGCGACACCAAAAAGACTCGGCCAACTTGCAATCAATGCCGCTCAGCCTAAACATATTGCACACGTTGTTTTACAGGTGAAATGGTTGTTTCTCCATTGGGCGTCATCTCCGCAACCAAGCGCAGGGCGTTCAACAGTGAGGCCGTCCAGCGTCTCCTGCAGAGCGAGGAAGGCTCCAGCTTCAGCGAAGAGGCTCTGGAGGCCCCGGCCAAGGACTCCCAGCAAGAAGTCCTCACCAAGGAGGCCACTCCCAAGCAGAAACCTGTCCAAAGGACCGCCAGGACCCCCAAACAGAAAGTGGAGCCCATCGATGACCTCAGAGGAAAGCTTCTGAAAACGCCCAAGCAGAAACCCCAGCAGGTCGACTGTCTCAGTGCGGTGAAGAGGATCATGAAGACCCCGAAACAGAAGTCCGAACCCGTGGAGGACCTCAGAGGGAAACTGCTGAAGACACCCAGATTGCAGAAGGTCTCTGGAGAGATGAAGCTAGAAGGCATCAAGCAGCTTCTGGAGACCCCTAAACAGAGGGAGGAACCGGTCAGTGTAGTTACAGAGGTGGTTGTTCAGGAAGCTCTGGCAACCCCTGAAGAAGCCATTGCTCCTGTTGAAGATGAGGTTGAGGGAACTCTAGCGGCCTCTGAAGAAACCATTGCTCCTGTTGAAGAGGTGGTTGAGAAAACTCTGGCAACCCCTGAAGAAGCCATTGCTCCTGTTGAAGATGAGGTTGAGGGAACTCTAGCGGCCTCTGAAGAAACCATTGCTCCTGTTGAAAAGCTGGTTGGGGAAACCATTGCTCCTGTTGAAGAGCTTGTTGAGGAAACTCTGGCAGCCCCTGAGGAAACCATCGCTCCCATTGAAGGACTGGTTGAGGAAACCATTGCTCCTGTTGAGGAAACCATCGCTCCTGTTAAGGAGGTGGTGGTTGAGGAAACTTTGGCCGCCCCCGAGGAAACCCTTGCACCTGTTGAAGAGCTGGTGGTAGAAGATGTTGATGAAACAGGTGCTGATAAACCAACTGAGAACACCGAGGTAATGGAATACTGGATATGATGTCTGTCCTATGTGAGACCCATAGTCTCACAAGTCTGAGACTGTTTATACGCCATCTTGTCTTACCTTCTGTACATGATGCTAATCAGGGTCTCAATTGTCATTGACAGGATCAACATGAAGAATCTTCAGTCATGGAATCTGACATGGCAACAGGTTTGTATTTCTTGGCCTTAAAGTTTTAAACCTACCAAAATGTGACATTCTTTTATATTTGGCTGCAGAGAAAAAAGGAGAAATGGGCCTTAACTACTTAATATTTCCCAGCAGCATCACAAGTCTCGTGCGAGGAACCACAAGAGGACGAGCCTTGTGCTCAGAGTGGAGAAGGAGCTGCAGACATCGTTGAAGTCTCCCAGGCCGACCCAACCACTGGTGCGTTGCCTTGGAGCATGCTTCCTGATGTCCTTATTTTATTGCATTTAGTTATTTACCTCTGAGTGGCTTGAGCATACTGTCCTGACAGGCATTACAAACACTGAGGTTCCCATACATGCTGCTTGTCTTTTGTAAATGATGATGTTGGCTGTAGTCCACGTGGCAGACTGGCAACCCTGATTAATTAACGTGTTGGGAAAGTATGAAATAAGTTGAAAACGGTACTCATTTTGACTGACACGTGGGGAGTAATCGTGCAATGCGTGCGGTGCCCCACACAACCACATTAGTTTGCTATTTTTATCACTCGCTTGGCAGTAAAATTAAATGGAATAGCGAGGTAAAGCAGTGCATGTGTTAACATCTGCACATCCTCATGGAGTGATGGTGAAGGCTGGGGTAAATGCATTCATTTACCCCAGCCTGTACCATCGGTGGTGTCAGTTGCCCCGTCAGGTCACAAAGTTGACGTTTCTTCTCATCTTCCAATAATAGATTCTGTCTCTGCTGGCGCACCAGCCGAGGACCTGGAAGATGTGGTTGCCATGGAAACTGCCCCTGAGGAAGTTGCCGAGCAGAGTCCCCCAGAGCCACAGCCTGAAGAGGAGCATGAAGTCATCCCTGCCGACCAGGACATGGCCCTCAATGCCCCAGCACCTTTGAGCAAACCTGTCCGGGGGAAGAGGGCGAAGGCGACCAAACCCGTAACCCACCAGGAACCCGCACTGGAGGAACCGGCCACTCCCGTCAGGGGAAGACGGAGGCCAGCGCAGAAGACCCCAGCGGCACCTCAGGCCGAGGAACCGATCCCAGCGAGGAGCAGGCGCGGGAGGCCGGCCGAGAACAAGACCGTCGAAGAAGCCGTCGTCACAAGCCTCGCTGAGGCGGCTCAACAGGAAACCCCTCTGAAGCCCAGAAGAGGGAGAAACACCAAGACTGCACCTGCTGTTGAAGCCGTGCCAGAGACCTCCACCACCACCACCACCACCACTGAAGAAACCAGCAATCAGGCTCCTCCAACAGACGCCGCCCCAACAGACACCACTGCCATCCCAGCTGTACCGGCTGTCAAGACCCAGACAAGGAGGGGAAGGAACGCAAAGCAGGTGCCTGAAGAAGAAGAAGCAGCGCCTGCTGTTAAAGTGGAGAAGCCGAGGAGAGGCAGGAAGGTTCCTCAGCAGGAGCCTCGCGTGGAACAGGTTCAGGAGGAGAACGGGGAGGAGGTTGCTGACGAGTCACCTTCCACCGGCCCTCAGCCCGAAGAACCGGCTCCGGTCACAGGGAAACCCAGACGAGGAAGGAAGACCGTCCAAGAGGCCGCACCAGAACCTGCACCAGAACCTGCAGCAGAACCTGAGGTGGTCGTCGTTGAGCAGGTCTGTACCGAGGAACAGGCCCCGGTCCGAGCCAAGAGGGGCAGGGCAACCAAGGCCAAACCTGAAGAGGAGAAAGCTGAGGCAGAGGTGCACATCCCTGTTGTCCAAGAAGCTGTTAAGAAACAGGCAACTGAGAAATCAAGGAGAACCAGGAAGACCAAGCAGGAGTCTGTTGAGGAGACGGCGGCCTCCGAAGAGCTCAAAGTGGTGGAGGAGAGTTCTGTCACGGAGGAGGTGAGGGCCCCCGCTGCACCCTCTAAAACCAGGGGAAGAAGGGGAAAGACAGAGGAGACGGAGCAGCCCCCTGTGGAGTCGGTCAGTGCTCCTGAAGCGGTCGAACAAACCAGCGTAGCCCCGGCTGAAAAACCCAAGAGAGGAAGGCGTCAAACGAAAGCTGAAGAACCCGAGCTGGTGGTCCCTCCCACCGAGGCCAAAGAGAAGCCCACCGAGAAGCCGAAGCGGGGAGGAAGAAGAGCCAAGGCTGAAGCAGTTGTTGTGGAGGAGAAAGCCGCCGAACTTCCAGAGGAGAAGGTCGAACCCGAGCTGGCAGAGGTTCAGGAGGAGGAGACCACGGAGTCGACCAGCGCCTCTGCTGTGGAACCGCCGGCGAGGGTTGTCAAATCTACGAGGGGGAAGAGGGCGGCGGTGACGGCCCCGCCCACGGCGCCGGTCAAGAGGCGTCAAGTTTCATTCCTGGACGAGGCCGCCGCCGTAGAACCGGTCGCGGCTGTAGAACCGGTCGCCGCCGTCACGCGGCCCGCCGCTCGCGGTCGGGCAGGCAAACGGGGCGCCGTGGAAACGGTCGATGTTCCAGCAGAAGCACCAGTGGAGCCTGCAGACAAGGAGGAGGAGGAGGAGAAGAAGGTTCAGCCCAAACGGGGGAGACCCTCCAAAAAGACCATGTCTACCCCCAAAGATCAGGACTCCCTGGCCACCACCGAGGACGGAAAGTCCATGTCGGCGAACGCGACACCAGCCCCCACGCCGGTGCTGAAGGCCACCCGGGGCAGGAAGGCGGCGGTCGCAGCGGCCCCGGCGACGCCTGTGCCGGTGGCCCCGGCGGCCAAGAGGAAAGCGACCAGGGGCCAGAGCAAAGCTGAAGAGGAGGATCTCTCAGAAGTCTCTCAGCCTGTGAAGAGAACCAGAAAAGGCACCAAGGTTTTATAGACAGCTTATCCAGTTTTATACCTTTTCTATTTTATCTTAAGATGCACTGGTAATTTGCTGAATATGAGGTTTTTTATTATTATCTGTCGTTATTGTTTTTGAGACAAAAAATTGTAACTTTTTTTTTTTTAATAAAATTTTAAAGTTTGTATACTCTGCCTTTTCTTTCTGACTGAAACAATGCTTTCCTTAATAACAGCACAGGACATAGTTTTGGCCAAGGGGAGCATAGAGATATCTGCAAACTAAACTGATTAACACAAATCCTAATGATCTGAATATTTTTTATATATAGACGATACACTCAAATACTTCTGTACAATTATATACAATACCATTAATAGTCGAAATGAAAGGCGGAACCAATACGTGGAAATGCGCCGCCCGGACCCATTTGGAGGTGGGATCCGAAGTAACGGAAGCAGTACGTTGGAGGGAGATTTGAGAACCAAGCGGACAAAAACATTCAGGCAAAGCCTTCATGAGAGGAGACCTTTAGACTTTGCGAAAGACTACATACAACCGCTCTCATGGACATGGAAGTCGACATCATAACCACGCCGAAAGGTTTCCATTGCAACCTGTGCAACACCGACGTGCCAAACAGTAAGTAGCTCACAAACTACGACACATGGGAGCCTTTAGCGTCTAACTTTTAGTAACAACTGAGAAACGCTTAATTCTAATATTCCGTGTTTTTCTTCTGTTGTTAGAGTTAAATCTTCCACTAACTCATGTAACATGCATAGTAAGTAACCCAATGCGTCCTTTACAGAGCCCAGTCTGGATGAGCACGTGAAGGGGCGAAAACACCAGACCCTGACGGGCGTGCGCGCCACCCGCGCGGCGCAGGAGGCGCGCAGCGTGTTCGTGAGCGGCTTCCCGAAGGACACCTCCCAGAGCCAGATCACTGAGCATTTCCAGCGCTTCGGGGAGGTGGCCGACGTCATCATCGACAAAGACAAGGTGTGGCACTGCTACCGAGGCTTCAGCCAGGTCTTCTAACTCTGTAAAAACCACCATGTTTGTGCGTCCGCTGTTAATGAGAACCACTCAATCATCACGAGGACAGATATAGACATGACGGAGGCATCTCTGGCGTGACGTCATGGTTCTGCTCCCATGTCACTTCATTCTGAGTTTATTAAAGACATCTGCTGTTGCAGGGTGTGTACGCCATCGTGCAGTTCAGCGAGGTGGACAGCCAGCAGCGGGCCCTGGCCGAGACACTGCATGAGGTGGACGGGCGCAGGCTGCGCGTGAAGCCCAGGGAGAAGAAGGAGTTCAAGCTCATCAACAAGAAGAAGACGGACTTCAGGAACCTCCAGGAGGTTCTGGAGCGTCTGAAGCCGGTGTTGGCTCAGGCCGAGTCTGTAAGCAGCCGCCCTGTGTTTGTGTGCACCTTTAATGTTTGTGTTTTATTTTGTGATTTTTACTGTGAGACATCTCATTGGTATGTGATGTTGTCATTCGTTAACATTTCATGTGCAGTAATGTAACGACCATCTTTTGGTATCGTTTATTGCATTTTTAATGTAGAATAGATACTTTTATACTGCTGCACAGACAGATGATGCTACCCAACTTGGCTATGGAAATAACCAAACAAATTGCAGTACAGTGAGTGATTATAGTCTATGAATGTTCTCATTCATCCAGGTCATGTTTAATCCGGCCAACAAATTAAATCGAACACAACTGGACTTAGATTTGTCTGTGGAGACGTTTCGCCTCTTATCCAAGCGGCTTCATCAGTTCGTAACGCATCAGTCTGACTAGTCCTCACTAGTCTGACAGACAGTGGAGTTAGACCCAGGTATTTAACCTCAGTGGAAGTGTCCACCCACCAATCTCCTAAAACAATAGATCATTAGTGTAGCTACACCTGACCATTGTTCGGGGCCTGTGAGTCATCTTGGTGGATGATGGTCATTAGGGGTGGGTGGGGCCACTGGAGAATGACAGTCCTTATGTATGATGTGCAGTTACCAGTGAACGACTGTCGTTCACTGGTAACTGTCGTTCACTGTCGTTCACTGGTAGTGTACGACAGTACACTTCCACTGAGGTTAAATACCTGGGTCTAACTCCTGTCTAACTCACTGTCTTTCAGACTAGTGAGGACTAGTCAGACTGATGCGTTACCAACTGATGAAGCCGCTTGGATAAGAGGCGAAACGTCTTCACAGACAAATCTAAGTCCAGTTGCGTTCCATTTAATTTGTTGGCCGGAGTGAGCGATTATAAGTGTGATTGAAGACGCAGTACAGCCCCGGTGCGTATTGAGAGCTTGTGGTTTGGTGGTCCTCCAAGGTAAACGAGCAGATGCAGTCTGTGGTGGAACGCTTCCAGCTGTCGGAGAACAAGAGGAAGGCCAGAGAGCTGCTGGTCCAGCTGATCCAGGAGGTCTTCACAGAGTTCTTCCCTGGTAAACCTTTCTTTCGGACATCTTGGGAATCACTGTGTGTTTTTCTTCCCGTCAGCGATGAGTGTAGTGCGATGAGGGTTGTCACTGTTTTGAAGACTCACTGTTTTCAAAACTAATGGCTGAGTTATGGTTCCGCGTAGGGATTGCGTCGTGATCACGCAATGGCCACGCAGTTGCTCGGACACAGTCATGAACCCGTGATGGTTCTGCGTGGGATTTACGTATCGAAATGCAATTTAATTCCCAGCGGTAGAGGGACCAGAATGACCATTCTGGTCATTACATACAGATTACTAGTGAGTAAAAAAAAAGTTTACAGAAATGAAGGCAAAAGTTATATATTATAGTTATATATATATGTGTGTATATATGTGTGTTGTCGCCAATCAGTCGAAGCATTTATCACACCGTAGCAGTGTTTACGAGTGGAAACCGGAAAAGCCATCTCCAGCCAATGTACTTCGTGGACCAATCACAGCCAAAGCCGCTGCGTTGGGGTTGCGTCGCCTCGACGCGCGTCTAGGATTTTTGGGAGGTGCACGTCAGGGTCCGTAAAGGGTCCGCAACCCCCCAGCGTTGCGTCAACGCGGAAGCATAAATTAAGCATAATGCATTAGATTACTTTACAGTTCCGTTCTCCTGGTTCTGGCCCTGCAGGGGGAGTGTGAGCACAGACAAAATGGCAGGTTTGGGTGTGTTCAGGGACCTAGGTCCACCTCGTTCAACCTTTCCACAACTCGGCTTCTCGCAGTTTGTCATGAAACCAACTAGGGTTGGGACACGATTTTCGAATAGTCGAATATTCGTGACACGTTCGAATAAAGAATACTCATTTCGAATGCCGCATTGACTAGTATTGCGTTTCACTCATAGGTTTCACTGGGAAAGAATGCTGCATTGTTTACATAGAACTATACGTCCGAACCTAAAACATCCCCGAAAGGATGGCTTATCTGCAGCGGCAATCGCGGTCCTATTTGGGGAGGAGTACAGTGCAGAGGGGGCAACATACACCACTGAACTGACTCAGTACTGCCAGGATGTGTGCCCACCGCTCCACAATGACCCACTGACATGGTGGAAAGCAAATCAAAAAAGATACCCCCGCCTGGCAAAGTTGGCGAGCGCCTACTTGTGTGTGCCTGCAACGTCCGTGCCGTCGGAGCGCGTGTTCTCCGCTGCCGGCTTAATAGTTAATAGGCTGCGCACACGTATCCACCCCGAACATGTTGACATGTTGATTTTTCTGAATAAAAATATGCAATAGGTTTACTTCGCTATTTCTGTTAAATCCATTCGATCTCGTTGCTGAAACTGTTTCACCCGGTTCCCCCTAACAGGCAGTTAAATGAAAAACAGCGCAGCGGTTGCAATTGTAACTGTTTGTTTGTTGTCATGCTGTAGCTGAGATAAATCGCTCAGGGAATATGCCCATTTTACCGTTCTGTAATGTTCTTATTGATTCAGTAAACTGTTTGGTTAAGTCTACCCTTTCTCTCGTGTGTGTGTGTGTGGTGGTTGAAGGAGGGGGATGTCGCACGTGAGCGCGCGTGTGTGTTTTTTTTTTTTTGGGGGGGGGGGGGGGTCGATTTTCGAATAAAATTCGAATAGTGTCTAGCGAATTTCGAATAGTGTTTTGGACTGAAAGTCACATCCCTAAAACCAACAACCCAGATGTCTCTGTATAGCATCTGTATGGCATACCGTGTCAAAATTGCTATGTTGACGGCAGTTGCCTCTGCAAACTTGGATGCAGTTTGAAGTCTGTTTGGGCCTTAAAGGTCAACCGGCCAGCAGCCTGTTGACTGATGGACCACGCTGTGTCAGGGCGGCGACGTAGCTTCTCCTCTTACGATCTAATCATACGTCATGCCCATAACTACATCAGCTCACTATTTTTAGCGCTTGCCTCTGTAAAAGATTAAATCAATCTTTAATCTTCTTTCAGAGGGCACCATGTGTTTTAATACAAAGCATGAACCTGCCTGTTGCTCCTCAGTGAATGCACTGAGTTGTTGTCTCGGTGTGTCACAGACAGCCAGATCCTGCCCTTCGGCTCCTCTGTGAACACGTTTGGGATCCACTCCTGTGACCTGGACCTGTTCCTGGATCTGGAGAACACCAAGACGTTCCAGGCCCGCGCCAGGGCCTCCACAGAACAGGTACCTTAAGAGGAACCTTTGGAGCATTCCAGTGCCATTTGGTTGATGAATCCATCTTCATGCTCCGTCTGTCTGTCTCTGTCTCTCTCTCTCTCTCTCTCTCTCTCTCTCTCTCTCTCTCTCAGGTCGCGGAGACCTCGTCAGACGACGGCCTCTCGGAGGACTCCATCTTGTCGGACATCGACCTGTCCACGGCGTCCCCCGCCGAGCTGCTGGAGCTGGTGGCGGCCATCTTGAAGAAGTGTGTGCCCGGCGTGCACAAGGTGCAGGTGGTGGCCAGCGCCCGGCTCCCCGTGGTGAAGTTCCACTACCACCAGCTGGACCTCCAGGGGGACATCAGCATCAACAACAGGTCAGCCGAGGGCTTCAGTCCTACCAGAGTCCAGAGGGTCCCTCTTGGACCAAAACTAACAGGATGTCATTATTAGGTCCCCTGCTCTAAAAAAGATCCAATGTAATCATTGTTGGTTCCTTCTACAAAGCAGTAGTTTTCCTCCAGTGGAAATCCAATGTCTTTGCCAATGTCGTGTTGAAAACACTACTGATAAAATGGGTTATTTTCTGTTCTCAACTCCTTCCCCACCCTCCCCCTCCCCCTCCCCCAGGCTGGCGGTGAGGAACACCCGGTTCCTCCAGCTGTGCTCTGGGCTAGACGCCCGGCTGAGGCCCCTGGTCTACACCATACGCTACTGGGCCAGGCAGAAACAGCTGGCTGGTAGGACCCCCTGTGTCTGTCCTGGAGTATGACGACACCAGTGGCCTGATTACTGCCTTCTCGTAGTTGATAAAGTGGTGGCCAAAACAACAGGTGGTCTTAACTGGGCGCTACCCGGCTCTTGTGTCGCTGGCAGTGTTTGTTCAACAGGTGGCAGTAGAGCACGTGTTGTTTTTTTTAAATCCCTCATCAAGGGATTTATAGCTAAATTCGAGACACTGATGTTTGAAAGAGATTACAATGGTTATGATCTGTGAAAAATGTTGATGCTAATGGTAAGCCCAGTGTATTTGATTGACTCTGACCCGAGGCTCTTATTTTGGCGGGACAGGAAACGTGGGCGGTGCTGGACCGCTGCTCAACAACTACGCCCTGACGTTGCTGGTCATCTTCTTCCTGCAGAACAGCGATCCTCCGGTCCTGCCCACGGTGGACCAGCTCAAAGACATGGCCTGTAAGACCTTCTGCATGGCCCTTGGCCTTCCACTCCAGAACAGCTGCCTGGGTTCTGATGTTCTAGCAGAACCTCTGGGGTCCCATAGTCTGATGGTTGTGAGACTACTTGAGCCAATCTGTGTATTTATGTGTCTTGTTGTGCATGTCTGTCTGAACGCCATGTTAAACACATGGCTGGTTGGCTCCTCGGCTGTTGGTATCTCCCAGTGCTTGCGTGTTGGTCTCTCCCATGGCCCTGTGGCGCTGTCTCTGACCACCTCGTCTCCTTCCAGGTGAGGAGGAGGAGTGTGTGATTGAAGGGTGGGACTGTACCTTCCCCAGCCAGGCCATCGCTGTGCCTCCCAGCAAGAATGAGCAGGACCTCTGTAAGTGCCTTCAAGTCCCAGTTCAAGCTGTTTCTCCTCATGAACTGTCACACCAGGCTATTACAGGCCATGATGGTCTTGGTCTGAGCTCAGAGTTAATTTTAATGATCAGTATGCTGCTGCATGAACCTAACCACAGTCTGAAGCAGGTTACTTCAGACCTTCATGTTGGTGGGGCCACCAGAATAGCTCTCCAACCCACAGCTGTAGAACTCCTGACTGTCTTCATCACTAACAGCAGTAACAGCAGAGTAAGATTAGGCTAACCTTTTCTATTCACTGAAACAGAACTGTCATGGAGGGGCTCGCTAATTACTGGCCAGGAGCCTTTCTGACAGTGCTCCTCACACTTGTTAGGTGGGTTCTGTTGTTCCCCTGCCGTGCCCCCGTTCACCCAGTAGTCTCTGGCTGTTCTCAGGTGTGCTGCTGGCCGCCTTCTTCTCCTTCTACGCCACCTTTGATTTTGCCGGCAGCGTGATCTCCCTCAGGGAGGGCCGCGCGCTGCCGGTCACCTCCTTTCTGGGCCGGGCCGGAGAGGAGGCGAGGACCGGGGAGGAGGAGGAGCAGGAGGAGGACGCCATGGAGGAAGAGAAACCCGGCCTGCCCCACAACGCGGCCCCCAAGCTGGGACCCCTCAACATCCTGGACCCCTTCGAGCTCTCCCACAACGTGGCGGGGAACCTGAGCGAGCGCAGCCAGCAGAACTTCCAGAGGGAGTGCCAGGAGGCGGAGAAGTACTGCCGGAGCCTCCAGTACCTCCGCAAGTCGGCCAAGGGGAAGCCCTGGGGGCTGGTCCGCCTCTTCACCCCGCAGGGCGCCGGGCCCAGCCGCAAGAACCAGGATGGGCCCGCCGACAAGGAGCTGAGCATCGACGTCCCCTTCAAGCTGGCGCTGCTGCCCGAGAGCTTCCAGAACCAGCTGCAGCGGGCCGGAGACGGCTTCCGGCCCTTCTGGTTCCAGAGGGTCTGCGCCGCCGTGGCGCAGGTCTTCCAGGACGTGCTCAAGTGCAGCCCCGGGTCCTTCACGGAGCCGACGCCACCCGCCGACGCCGACGCGGCGTCCGAGTCGGTCGAGTCCATGGACGCCGCGTCCGAAGAGCTCAACACGTCCAGCGACAGCGGCGTGGCGGGGCAGGGCAGCCCCTGCCGTGCGGGCGGCGGCGGAGGCGGCTCCAAGAGACCCCTGTCCTCGGAGGGCAGCGACCCCTCCGCCTCCCCCCAGGAGAAGAAGCCGAGGCTGGGCGGCGAGCCCCGGCCCAGCAGCCCCTGCTGGACGTGGACCCAGACCCACGCGGTGTGGGCGGGCCGGCGCAAGGTGCGGCGGGAGCTGATGATGAAGGAGGCGGCGGCGGACGGCAGGCCCGAGGGCAGCAGCACGGCGCTGGAGGTCCAGGTGACGGAGCACATCAGGGAGAAGGAGGCGGCGCTGAAGGTGCCCCTGGTGTTCAGGGTGCAGGCCAGGCTGGTGGGGGGCACGCAGAGCACCAAGGTGCAGCTCAAGGTCCACCCCCCCAGTGAGGGGAGAGAGACCTTCCAGGACTTCTTTCACTTCCTGGAAGTGTTCCTGCCCAAGATGGTGGACACGCTGATGGAGAAAAGTATGTAGCTTACGTTCGGAGTTCCAACTTAACGGCTCAACCGGTTTTTCCAAAAATGTCGAGAATTATTTTTGTATTTTCCTGCTGAAGGAGTGGAACCTCAGGAGGGAATCCTCCTAGAGGTGGCCAACGCCACGCTTCTGTTCTGGACTTTGTGAATATCTTTAAGTGTTATCTTTAATGAGTGTTGACCGTACTCTGCCATGTTGTTTTGTAAAACAAAAGCAGTGTTGTTGTTTTTTTGTTCCTTATGTTGAAATATTGAACTCTAAAAATAAACTTTTGGAATGCATCATTCACAGTATGGACGTCATGATTCTGAAGAATCAATACATTGAATATTAGCCATCTTCATGAAGTGGTCCATCTTAAGAAGCTGTCCCTGTTGGCTGCCCTGTAGCGACCCGTCCTCCGCCCCCCCCTGCTGGGCCCGGCCCGATGGCTTCAGCGGGGAGCCTGATCTTTAATTAAGGGAGCAGCAGTGAAGCCCAGGTTATGGTGCTCCCCTGGTGATCCAGACTCCTCATTAGGTGAACATCTCGCCAGGTTGGTCAGTGATCCCTGGAGCTCGTCTTGGTGACGAGGGCCGCGGCCGGCGCACCGAGCCTCTAGACGCCTGAGCGGCTCCAGCATGACGCATCATCCTACACTACAATCACGCCACTCGCATCCCAGAGATTATCTTAGTGGAGCGTTTTCCACCCGACTGACTGGCAAATGAGCCATTATTTGTGCAGACAGACAGCCTTTTATGACAGCAAGACAAGCGTGCGCTGTAGATACGACTGCAGGCTCCGGAGGACGCCCCCCCCCCCCCCCCACCAACGAGGCTGTCTGGGGAGATGAAATATATTCACTGTTATCTTGACCTTCCGTAAGTCAGAAGGGGCATTTCTTTAGAAAAGAGAAAAGTTTCTCTCCATGTGGTTTGGTTGGCTTTACGCTGAGTAGTTGATGGGCCAGGATACAGAAGATGTTTAACACAAAATATTAAAGCCATTAAACGTGATGAGGAAGATCTCACCGTGACCATCGTGACTCCAGGTGAGAGCAGAGCCATGTCAGGCTGTTCCCCTGTGGTCCTGGTACCCCACCCCCCCACACCAGCCGGCGCTCTGAGGGGATCACAAGATGGTGACTCACATGTGCACCACTCACTAATTACGGCCTGCTTTAGCAGTCAAACGTGTTCACCATTTTGATCCCATTCAAATGTAAAGAACGTGGAACAGTCCCCCGAAACGGGCTGAAGCCTTTGCTCCTTGTGAAGTTTCCATTTGTGTAAAGTTATAATAATAATAATAATATAAGATATAAGATAATAATATAAAATATATGAGAATATATATACGGTAATGCATCTTCCTTTCTTACGTGCCGACTTTCTGAATGGACAAGAAGGCCTGCCTTCATTTTCACTGTCATCCAGTTATCTCCACTAGATGCTCCATGTCTGAGTGAAGCCTGCCTCAGATGTTTCACCTCTTTCCTTCCCCCAGCAGCTCTGGCCGCCCGTCCCTGCGGCTGGGCAGAGGCTCGGCGTGGACCTGCAGGCGACAAGGGCTGATTTCTGCTGACCGCCCGAGGAACAACAATGTGCTTCTGTGTGATTCAGACAGGATGATTGGTGTTCCTCCTTTTTCCTCTCGTCAAAACAATTGCAGAGTGGTTTGTGGCCCTCTTTCAGCTGCCTGCCCGTGCCCCCGCGTCAGCCCTCAGGAAATGACAAGGAGGTTCTGCGTCCACACACTGCCTGCCTCTCAAGACTTCCACTCAGACTGCTTAAGACTCTATATTAACGCTGTTATACCGTGCCTGTTTCGAGGGTGTCCTGCTGTGACCTGTTCAATTAAGACGTTTTCACCCAGACTATTGAAGACTGTAATAAGACTGCTGTAATCATGCAGGGAATGAAGGACTGCATATCAAGGCTCTTGGCTGACCGGTGGTCTTAATGAGGAAGACCGACCCACCAATCAGAGGGTGATATCAGAGTATTGATTACCCATTTGGCAGACCCTCCCCCTGAGAGTACATGAAAATAAGGACAGTTGGCTTTTACAAATGTAAATGTTATAAATATACACACATCGCCTATATGTACAGTGTATATATATATATAGCATACATTCAATTGAATCTTCTTTAATTGAACTCTAAACCAAACTTTTTATATTGTCCCAAATGATTGCACCAAATGTAAACTAACTCAATTCCCCAGCAGGACACATCCCAGAACGTTGTGGTGAACAGTGACACAAGATGGACCCCTGGAAAGCACTCTGATCATATTAGTGGCTCCTCCATCGCACTAGATAAGGACTAATAAAACCATATTTTACTATTTCAGCCTTTCTCTCTCTCTCTCTCTCTCTCTCTCTCTCTCTCTCTCTCTCTCTCTCTCTCTCTCTCTCTCTCTCTCTCTCTTTCTCTCTCTCTCTCTCTCTCTCTCTTTCTCTCTCTCTCTCTCTCTTTCTCCCCCCCCCTCCCACCTGTTCTCCCTCTCTCCCCCACCCTCTCTCTCTCTCCCCCCATCATAGCAGCAACTCATCCGGTGGGAAATGGCTCAGCAGCAATGACTAGTTTGTAAATTCTGATGACGTATTTGAACAAGGCGCACTGCAACTTGGAAATGAAAATGGAACATGTTTTACTGTCGAGGTGAGGGGGAAATGGATGGTCTGGAATAAAGCAATTTGGTCCGAGATTGAAATCATGTCTTAAGTGAGTCACATTTTCCTTTCATGTTTTATCACGACAACGCCGCACAGAAGAAAAGCCTGCGTGTTTAACCGTCCAGAACCGAGAACCTGCTGAAAAGGCCAAGGAAAAGTTTGACTAGGAGGTGGTGTCCGCCAGCGGCCATTACCAGGGCTGTGACCCCGCAACACTCCAGCGCTCTGAGAGCCCGCTGGCTTCCTGGGACTGCATTAGCCAGAGCCTCTTTATTGGCCCTTTAGACCTTTACCACTCATCTGCCTCTGTTGGTTTGTTCGCACTGTTTGCCCCCGTAAGGCAGCAGCGGGCTAATGAGTTGGTCTTGGGCACGAAGCTGTTGTGTTTTGCAATTGACTTTTTATTGCCCCGCAGAGCAGACGGAAGGGGGGGGGGGGTGATAGCCAGAGTTTGGGACCGCCCGGACGCCGCCGCCAGACCGGGCGTCTGGCGGCGGCGTCCGGGCGGTCTGGTGAGAGAGGAGCTGTTGTGTGGTGAGAGAGGAGCTGTTGTAGGTACGTGTGGGGTCACTTGCAGGTAATTGCACAAATGTAGGTAAGTCCTCATGAGAATCAACTGTTTTGTTGTGTTCAGTTTCTCCTGCGTTCCCCTTCACTGTGCGGAGCGGTCCAAACAGCAAAGTTGTCCACCTGCCCCCCATTCCCCACTGATAGGGGTCCGAGGCTGTTTGACGAGATGCTAATTGACTACACATGGTCATGCTCGTTAAAACGTACAGCATGACTTGGTCGTTTACACTGAATTATTTTTGTTGCTGTGGCCTGCAGTGGCTGCTTCCAAAAGATGTCAACTGTTGGTGACTTGATGTTCAACAGTCTGTGTTTGGGGAACAGACACTCATTGTTTCTTACGACCCCATAAAGACTATACAGACCATAAAGACTGCCTGAGGAAGAGGGCCCTGTCTTTCTCGGAGTCCATCATCAAGATGGAACGTTGTCCCGTTGTTTTCACATAAAAACTTCCCTGAGGCCCAACAGGCCGCCTGTGCTTTGAACAACTCCAGAATCCAACAAGATTCTGGTGAATACGTCTCATTGCTGTGTATCATTGCTGTCTCACATCAGCAGCGTCATCTTCCTGAAATGGGACTCAGGTGTGCGGAGAGACACCAGTGGTTCTGATCAAAGCTCTACACATAACTTAATAACCGAATGATCATTCCGAGAACAAATTAGTTTTTGTTTTTGTGCTTCTTCCGTTTGGTGCCAGAGACTGAAGATAAGACTAAAGGCTGCTGTACAAACCCTCCCTGGATTTGTGTAGAAGTAATATAATAATATCAGACCAACAAGGTGCAAACAGGCCGCGAGTCCTCAGTCTCAACGCATCAGTGAGTGCAGCTGTGGTGCAGCCGAGTGCAGACGCAGCACGCAGGTCAACAGATCCTCTGTACCCTGTGGGTGTCTGCAGTCGGGCGGCGGCTCTTCCCCCCAGATAAGGACGTGCGTCTGGCTCTCTGAGTGGGACGCAGGGCGAGCCGCGGGCAAACAAATGCCACCGGGCTCGTAAAAGGTGGGATCATGTGACCAATCACCGTCGTGTCAGCACTGGAGACCGTCGTGGTGCTTAGACTGGCGACAGCATAATGGTGTGTGTGCGTGTGTGTGTGTGTGTGTGTGACTGTGTGTGTGTATATGTGTGAGTGAGTGTGTGTTCATTTGTGTGTGTGTGTGTGTGTTCACATGTGTGTGTGTGTGATCTGTCTGTCATGGCTATACCGATTAAAGAAATAAAGAAAGAAATAATTTGATCTGTTTATTAGACGAAAAGTGCAGGATCAATATGTGAACACAGGCTCCTGCTCTGAGGTCTCTGTATTGATCAGCATGTTGTCCCACTGCTGACTTGTAACTCCAGTAATGATGACCACCACAATTCATGTACGCAGCTGAAATGATGAGTGTTTTTGAGGCCAAAGGTGTCGGGGCAAAGGCTGTTGTGTTTCATATTCCCTGGATGGAATCATTTCGTTTTAATGACGTAATGGGCTTCCGGTGTTGGAAGTCTTGTTGAGGCGGACAGAGAAGACGTGATGGGAAACATATATCATATAGAGAGGAGCGTAGAGGCCTGAGAGAGGCTGACTGCAGCCTGTCACCACATCAGACTGACCTCGCTACGGCCCAGTCCAGTCAGCCGAACAACGAGGCCTAGTCCTACTTTATTGACACTTAGTCCAAGTTAGGCTATAACTTATAGGCCTACGGGCCATTGACTCAACAAATGATTCAGCAAATGGCATCCCCTTAAATAAAAGAGTGTAATATTGATGTCCAGACTTCATTGCCCTTCTGG
>JAXIVH010000039.1:1586427-1587950 GCA_036785325.1 Urophycis tenuis
TCTCTCTCTCTCTCTCTCTCTCTCTCTCTCTCTCTCTCTCTCTCTCTCTCTCTCTCTCTCTCTCTCTCTCTCTCTCTCCCCCCTTCCCACATCACCGTTAGATGGCGCTCTAACACCGTGGCATCTTTCATTCCAAGTTTCTCTGCCTTCAGCTGATGTGGTTTCCGACCGCCGTTGGACGGGAGACGACCGAAGTTCAGGCGGGTCCAGTCACTACGTGACAGTCGTTATAAACGTACCTCTCCGTTCTTTCGCATCGGAGGGTCTGATCGCCATACGCTTGAGAGTCCGGTTCTTGTAGGAGGCTCCATCTTCATGCCTGCTGACTGACGGATGCGTGCAGCCTCTGGGTGAAGTGGGTCTTGCTCGGTTCCCTGTGTTAAACCGGCCGGTGAGGACCGCACCGTGCCACCAGAACACAGACTCCGTCTCCGTGTACAGCGGCCGTCAGACGAACACCAAGGTGGCCAAACCAGGTGAGTGCTCAGCTCTGTCGCTGACCGGAGGGGGTCTTACATCCAATCTGACTGGATCATGCCTATGGCGAAGCGGTACGTCGCAAACGTTGAAGTGTGTTTTAGTGTAAGATATGACATTAGGCCTACAGCCTACAGCCTACAGTGGTCAGGCACTGCCCGCGACGGGCAGGTATTTTACGCGCACTCTGTGTGCGTTGTTCACTGATGTGTATTCTGTATGAAACATTGAAAGAACATGTCAGAATTTAATCTTTACGATGTTTTGCGCCAAATGGCTCTGTGCTCTCAATATCGGATACAAATCAACCTCAAAATTGACACCACTGCTGCAACATATTACATATGCTCCGTCAAGGTGTGTACATGGAGATGATGCACCTGTTCGTGGCCAATGCGCATGCCCAAACACGCAGTCTCTCTCGGGGTTGTGGCGCCTGAAGATGGATCAGCACAGGACAGGTGGAGACGTGCCCGCTGGAGATGGACTCGTAGTTTAGTAGTTTAGTTTTGGTATTTTATTGGTGTTATTATTCAAAAACGTCTCCTGAGTAAAATTAGATCTAGGTCTATTTGTCTGTGAATGTCAGTATTATAAATTCTGCTCCTTTGGCTTATTGGACTATAACCGCACATAAACCATTTTTAAAACAAAACATTGAGTAAAACACAAAAAAACTGTCAAAAAAATTATAATAAAACACAAAACCCCCCAGAAAAAAACAGAAATCCTGACACTGCAATTAAACAGAACTTGCAAACAGTTAAACATGATCTGAACTTCTTCTAGCCTAGCTAGTTGTACCAGAGGAAAAGGAGGCTTTAAGAACCTAATGTTTCCCTCTGGGTTCCTCATCAAGCCCCAGTAAGAAGGCTTTACGCTTGGCTTGAAAGCACCTTCAGCCTGGTTAACGGGCCCTCGTTCTGGACCCAGGGCTCGGGTCTGCCAGTGGTTCTGACAGGCGCTGGAATGAACAACTCAACCGGCGGATTTGGCAGAACCTTCCAGAGTATTCCTGCAGTGACGGCCCCACACACACACACACC
>JAXIVH010000039.1:1588150-1613150 GCA_036785325.1 Urophycis tenuis
GTTTACAAGCAATTCACACGGAAAGGCTGCTCTCTTTAAATCCACCGCCATGCGTCGATATAGCAGCCGCCGCAATGACTGTGGTGGGCCTGCAGCCGGGTGTGGGGGGGGGGGGGGGGGGGGGGGCGGGGGGGGAGGGCTGTCAGTCACTCAGTAACCTGCATCCTACTTCTGCCCTGCACCCACACATGCCCGCGCTCGCCAGAGACACGTGCGCCAGGCTGACCCTGAGCCTGATCCTGGAAGGCGTCTGGGGCAACAGAGAGAGATGGCGACAGATATCCTGTTCTCCTGAGTGCTGTGTTGTTTTCACCGTCTTTGGCACGTGCGTGTTCTGAATATGTCAGGTTGTAAACAAGCGAGGCCGATTCCCCTGTTGCTTTAAAATTCACTGGTATTGCAGTACTTTGGTGCAGAATAGGAAGTGTGCACCACACACCACCCCGCCACTGTGTCCTCGATGTCACATGAAAGAGTGACTACATGACTGTCGGGTCCTACCCAACGCAGACTAATCCCTGCAGAACTCCTGCCATGTTCTGCCTCTGGGGTCACTTCCCAATTCCACGAAATTGCCAATTCCACAAAACGTCTTCAACTACAGTGAAGATGTTTCGTGGAATTTATTGACGACGTCACTAAAACACCAAGCTTAAGAAGAGAGAGTTAGAGGCTGTTTGTCGATGGCTGTCGATGGTTTGCCAGCGACCTCCTTCTAGAAGGTGCTAGAGCCACAGGATCAATGGGGATGTCTTCGCTGTAGAGGTCATTGATCACTAAAGAGCGCTGTCAGCGTCATTAAGTTTCCTTCTATCAGAGAAACCCTGATAATCATCAAAGACAAACTCGTTTCACAATCCCATATTCAGTCCAATTCAAAGTCCTTCTCTGGGTGATAAAGATCAAATAAGTGGGTCTTATATGGCACCTCATTAATTCTATTTATGTGGCCTGTGGGGTAAAGGGTTGGAGCTGAGGACTTTGAAGATGGCTGTCATCTGGTCCATGGTACAAAAAGGCATGAGGAGGTATATATATATTTTTTTGTTGCTTTGCTTTGTATTCGTTTTGATGCAGACAAATAAAGAAATCAAGTCAGCGAGTGTGTGTGTGTGTGTGACACACACACACGTGCGCACACACACAAACACACACACCCGTGCGCACACACACACACACACACACACACACAACAGGAGCACCCAGAAGGACCCTGCTGCAGAGGCAGCAGGCAGCTTCTGTTCCATGCTGGGATGTGAATTGCGTTCATGCTCTCGACACCCTGAAACGCACCCATCAGACCGCTGCTCTGGCAGGCAGGTGGAGAGACAGACAGGCAGGCAGACAGAAACACAAATAGACAGACCGACTGACAGGCAGGCAGTCGGGTTACAGTCTGTGAGTGTCAGTAGCTATTTGTGTACATGAGTCACAAACAAGAGGACAGCGGCTACATCTGGACTACTCAACATCCCGGGAGGCAGGTAGCTCTGTGCGTGTGTGTGTGTGTGTGTGTGCGTCTGTGTGTGTGTGCGTGTGTGTGTGTGCAAATGAGTGAGAGAGATACAGCGGGAATGTGCTTGAAAGAGAGAGCAAAATAGAGTGAGTAAGATTGTGTGAGAGATAGATAGATAGATAGAGGGAGAGTGGGAGAGAGGGAGAGAGGGCGCGAGCAGGAGAAGGGGGAAGTCTGTAGCGGAGTAGTGTGGGCTGGGTCAAACTGGTTCCCATTATAAAGGAGCCGACCGCGGTTGTGAGAGAGAGAGAGAGAGGGGGTGAGAGGGAGCGAGGGAGAGAGAGAGAGAGCGAGGGAGAGAAACACACACACAGAGGGACAGGCGGGCAGGTGGAGAGGGAGAACAGCTGCTCAGCGTAGCCACACTCTTTTTTTGTGTTCATTTTTTGACGAACCACCAACTTCGCAAACTTTTCACCGTTGAGCGTTGTGGGAGAGAGGGAGTCGCACAGAAAGAGAGAGAGAGAGTGAGAGAGAGACAGGGAGACTGAGAGCCAGAGAGAGAGAGAGAGAGTGACAGAGAGCCAGAGAGAGAGAGAGAGAACGTGGGCCAGAATGGACCGTGTTCTCTGGGCAGTAGTGGTCCTGCTGTCCCTGTGGGGTCCCAGTGAGGCGGTGCCAAATGATTGGCTGCCCGGTGACTACGTCCAGAACGCGGCCGATGCGGCCCGCTTCGCCAAGGACTACAACGCCACCGCGGAGAAGGTGCTGTTCGCCAGCGTCACCGCCAGCTGGAACTACAACACCAACCTGACAGCACACAACTCCCAGCTCCAGGTAGGGGCAAGCACACACACATGCTCACACACGCACACACACAGGCAGACACACACACGCACAGACACAGGCACACACACACACACACACACACACGGGCCCAGACACGTGCATGCACGCACATGAATGCACACGCATGCGCGCACACACACACACACGCACACACACACACACACACACACACACACACACACACACACACACACACACACATACACACACACACACGGACCCAACCACATCATTCACCTCCAGTAGATGTCTTGGTTTCAATGTGTGACGTGAGCCGTCTGAGGGGGGTGAGGAGGGGTGAGGAGGGGGGAGGAGGGGGGAGGGCGGGGGGGTGGGATTAGAGCCGCAGGCCTTTCATTCCAAACCGAGTAATCCTGCGAGACTTGGCGCCTCGCCTCTATTTAGCGCCGTCCAAAAGGAGGGGAAACCAAACAAAGGGGTCTCCGTTCCCCAGCCCCCCGCCGGCCCCGCGCGCTCCGGTGAATCTAAACACAGCGAGCGCGGGGAGGGGGGGGGTCCGCTCCGACGGCTTCCTGCACGCTCGGATGACTTTCATCCCGGGTCCGGCTTTAACTGTCAATGGAAACGACAGGACGCGAACAGCGGCAGGCGTCAGTGTGTTGTTTTTTTTTTATTGTGGTTCGTTTTAGTTGCAATTTTTGGGGGTCTGAGCCTGACGAAGACGTCCGCACCGACAGGGAGTCGCTGCGCTAGCGGCACATAGCTCGCGGGGAGCCCCACCTGATGCTGATGGTTCAGGAGGGACCGGGCTTCTGTTTGGGTTCAGCGGTGAGGAACCGACTGCAGAGCGGCCGCACGCTGCCGTCACCACGAGGGGGGGGGGGGGGGGGGGCGGTTGATAGATGGTTATGGAGGGCTTCAAAGATGGCTTCAAAGGGAGACATCAGAGAGGGGGAGGGGTCTGTTTCCCTGACAGGATGCGGGGCTGAGAGAGAGAGTGAGAGAGATAGTCACACGCTTCCTTTAAACCTGCTGCATTGTTTCCGCTTCCATGGGCTGGTGATGTCCACCTTCTGTGACCATCCAGATAATCAAGACACACACACGCACACACACACACACACACACACACACACACACACACACACACACACACACACACACACATAGACACACACACACTCTCACAGAAACATACACACACATACACAAACACACACACTCACAGAAAAAAAAACACACACGCTCACAGAAACACATACACACACACACACTCACAGACACACACACATACACACACACACACACACTCATACACACACACACACACACACACACACACACACACACACACACACACTCACAGACACACACACACACACACACACACACACACACACACACACACACACACACACACACACACTCACAGACACACACGCCCCTGGTCTCTCTGTTGCAGGATGAAGGGTTGCAGAGATCAGAGTGGTACATGAGGAAGTTGAGTTGAGTTGAGTTGAGATTGGCAGCTGTAGTTGATCAAACAAACCAATTGCAAATCGCAACTACAGCGTAAAACTATCTAATAGTATTACGCTAATAGTAGTACTATACTATCTACTATACTATCCCGGACACATTAACTATCCTGGCCACGCTGCAGAGTTTGTAACTCATACGTATGTTTATCTCCCTCCCTGCTTCTTCATATTCCATAAACAGCCCTTTATGTCATCTGGCCGTCTCTTGAAGTATCCTACTCAAGGTGATTTATTGACCTTTCCCTGTACGTTCTGCAGAGCCTTCAGGTATGTGGTGACAGGGATGGTCACAGCATGTGTGCTTTTTGACAGACAAAAAAAACAAAACAAAAGCATTGTTGACTTGCGTCCCCTTCCCACCCACAATGCTATGCTGTATTCATAATCTATCCTCCAAGACAATGCCCCTGATCGAGTCTTGATTTCACCTTCTCGTTATCTTGTTGTCTCTGTTGCGCTTGATTGCAATACAGATGCGTCCAAAGAGGTCAAACAGGAGTTAATGGCGTCCATGCCAAGGCAGCAGGGGTCCATTTCCCCCCTGCAATCAGCCGGGATGTTGTGCCCACCTTATCAGGGCGGAACCAAACCCCTGCGGACACACGTGGCCTCAGCAGCGCCCCTCGCCGCTCGCTTCTCTTTCAGCTCTCGGCTGCATGTTTACCTCTTCCAGCTCCAGACTAATGAGGTCTGCAGCAGCAGCAGCAGCAGCCGGACGCTGCAGCTCACGTAACTCTGAGGCGCGGCTGTGGCCTTGGTGTTGACACATCCCAGCTTCGGCCCAATCAGAGGGGGGGGGGGGGTCATTGCCACTGACACCAGTGACAATCGCACAGCCTGTAAAGACCCCCCCATAAATATGTTATTGACTTGGAAAACAAGCTGAGCAAGGCCATTGGTTGGTGTTTATGCATGTTATTTACGTGTAGAGGTAGAGCTGTACCTCTCCTTGGGCTGTTATCCTTGGACCCTCGGTCGAGGCGGACGTTAGTGGGCTGATGGTGTCTGGGATGAGTCAGCGGGTCAGGGATGATCCAGTCACACAGAGGAAGTCCTCAGCCTGCTTACACAGTTCCTCGTGCTGCATGACAGTCAGAGGAACCCATAAGAGACACATGTTAAGGTGCCTTGTTGCTGATTCATGGCCTGATTCATGGCCGTTTGTAATCAGACTATAGATTAGAACAGCCTGTTAAGGGTTACAGTGTGACATGGGACAGGACTGCAGTCTGATTGGGTTTATTCAAATCTGCTTTTTTCTTGTTTTAGTGGCCACACATTACAGATAAATCCTCAGACACACACACATGCACGCACACTCAGAACTCAGAACTGAGAACTCAGAAGAACTTTATTGCCAAGTAGGTTTGCACCTACGAGGAATTTGTCCTGGTGGTTCATGCGCAACAACAGTACAGTGAACAAACAACAAAACAACACTAACAATAGACAATAAAAAACAACAAGCAACAATTGGTGTTTGTAAAGTGTGTTGCAAGGTGTGCAAAGAGTGTACAGAAGACACACACACACACACACACACATGCACATGCACACACGCACATGCACATGCGCGCACACACCTCCTCTTCCCCTCCACCTTCTCCTCCACCACCTCCATCTCCACCTCCTTCTCATGAATCTCCTCCTCCTCCGGCTCCTGTAGGTGCAGGCATCTCTTGATGAGCAGGCCTTCACGGAGGCCTGGGGCAAGAAGAGCAAGCAGGTGTTCCCCAGAGAATTCCTGGCGACCCTCCCAGACGAGAGCCTCATGAAGCTGATCCAGAAGATCAGTGAACTTGGAGCCGCCAACCTTGTGCAAGCAGAGAGAGAGGAGGTTGGTGACATGCTCCCCCATCACCTCCACAACCTCCATCTCCACCACCACCTCCACCTCCACAACCTCCATCTCCACCACCACCTCCACCACCACCTCCACCTCCACCACCTCCATCTCCACCACCACCTCCACCTCCACCACCACCACCACCACCACCACCTCCATCTCCACCACCATCTCCACCACCACCTCCACCACCACCTCCACCTCCACCACCTCCATCTCCACCACCACCTCCACCTCCACCACCACCTCCACCACCACCACCTCCATCTCCACCACCACCTCCACCTCCACCACCTCCATCTCCACCACCACCTCCACCTCCACCACCACCACCACCACCCCTGTTGTATTTCTCTTTGATATCCCAAAACATATCTTAAGAATAAAAGACGCCCATCCCCTGGCCAATCCATACTGTTGAACTCTGTCTGTAGCTGTGTAAAAGAAAATAATAAATAAATACGTATATGGATTTAAATGTATGAATTAAATTTATGTTCCTTTTATCTCACTGCCCCTCTAGTACAACACCATCCTCAGCACCATGGATGAGATTTATTCCACTGCCAAGGTGTGTCCAGATAGGAGCAAACCTTGCTGGAGCCTGGAGCCTGGTAGGTAGAGACCTTCACTTGTTCACCTCCATCGTCCCTCACAGGTTCACCTCCATCATCGCCCTTCACAGGTCCACCTCCATCGCCCCACAAAGGTCACCTCCATCAGCCCTTAAAGCTCCACCCTCATCACGTGATGCAATCAAATCCTAAGCTTTTCATTTCGAGGAACAATAACAAAATATTCAATCTGCACAGAAGAGTGCTTGTGAACAGGATGACACCAGGGGGGAACCACTCCACGAGGAAAGCTCTAGCAAAGAGAAACAGGATGGGGACTCTGTTACTTCAGCAGCCCACAGGGGAAATGCTCTGACTCTGCCCCACATGGCTTGTGGAATAAGCTACGTACAGAAACAGCATGCAGAGTGCTCCTTCACACAGCTTGCTCAGTACACTTCCCCCCTCTCATTGTCTCTCTCTCTCTCTCTCTCTCTCCTTCTCCATTATCACGGTAGGGGGGTGAAACAATACCCTGATGCTATCGCCCTCCTCTAGGAACAACAGCCCTGAGAGCCTAACAATAAGACAGTTGTGCTCTCAGCTGCGGGCTGGCCAGCTGGCCCAGCGCCAGGCCAGCAGTTATGGAAACAACTGGTGTTCAAATGGGCCCTTCTCTTTGTTTTCAGTCCAGACCTTGAGTACCCCCCCCCCCCCCATCCACGTCCCCCCACGTCCCCCGATACAAACCCACCTTGTAGCGTAAACACAGCAGGGAGGAGCCCAGGGGTCAGGCATGACACACACACACTCTCTCTCTCTCTCTCTCTCTCCCTCCCTCCCTCTCTCTGTCCCCCTACTTTAGGCCTGGTTTCATCCAGGCCTTCACCTTTAGCCTCCTAGTGCAGGCCCTGGTTCCTCCCGCCGGTCCCCTGGAAGCTCACAGCGGTCTGGGGTCCGGCCCTCAGGAAGCCAGCGTATCCTCTAGCTGTGGGCGGGGCACACCCAGCACACTGCTGTCACTCAAACACTGGTTCCACTGTTTCCGTCTGATGCTAATTGGTTGGTTTCATCATCCTTCCCCAGAACTGTCAGACATCATGGCCACCTCCAGGAGCTACAAACGGCTGCTGTATGCCTGGGAGGGCTGGCACAATTCGTCCGGTGTTCCCCTGAAGAAGCATTACCCTCGCTTTGTGGAGCTCAGCAACAAGGCTGTGATGGCTGATGGTAGGACCACGGAAATAACCTTCTGACCTCTCTGTGACTCACTCATCACTGTCTCACTGAACACTGTGCTTGTCTCACTGATTATATCTTTTTTGTCTATGTTATTTCTCATTTTGGTTTTGTTCAACTCTCCTGTTTTATTTGGATATTTAGAAAAAAAAATGAAAACAGAATTGTTAAACTAAAAAGCTGAACGTAAGGGAAAGTGCTTCCATCTCCTGCCAGGTTACGCTGACACTGGGGACAACTGGCGCTCCTGGTACGAGACCCCGACGTTCCAGAGGGACCTGGAGCAACTGTACAAGACCGTGGAGCCCCTCTACCAACAGCTGCACGCCTTCGTGCGCCGAAAGCTGCACAGCCAGTACGGCTCCAAGTACATCAACCTGAAGGGACCCATCCCTGCACACCTGCTGGGTACGGAGCTCTTCTTCTCAGGCTCAGTGTGGTCCAACCTTCAGAACAAAGTCACCACCGCCACGAACGCAGCATTTCATTCATTTGAACATCGTCATGGCATTGTACTGTACTGGCTGTACAATGTGGAAACGCCTTTGTGACGAATTCAGGATATAAATATTTGTGGAGGTTATCAAGCATGAACCGTGCTTACCATGTCATGCATCAGTAGATTATGATTGCATATAACATCATGGTTCTCGACTCGTCGTGTGCTGGCTCTATGGATAATGATGATAATGATGATGACCACCCCTAAAATAGCTCTCTCTTTTTCTCTCTCTCTCTCTCTCTCTCTCTCTCTCTCTCTCTTTCTCTCTCTCTCTTCCCCCCCCAGGAAACATGTGGTCTCAGACCTGGAACAACGTCTATGGCTTGATGATTCCCTTCCCAGATAAACCCAATGTGGACGTGACAGACGCGATGAGAGATCAAGTGAGTGCTGCCTCTGTGGGAAAGCCTTCTAACAACAGATGGGTGTGGAGTAGGCGACAGGTTCAAATGTTAGGTTTCCCATCTCCCAGCCCGGCAGAGTGTTGTGTACATACATACAGTATTAATAAAACGGAATGGAATTCAATGAGCATCTAATAAGACCTACAGTGGACTTATGACTAAAACATAAACTGGTTCCTCATCATAATGTAGACGATGTATCACAGGTCCATCTCTAACTGGAAGCATCCTTGAGCCAGACGTCTTCCCTTACAACCTGCTTCTCAACACTCTGTTTCTATATCAGATCATTCGGGTTTGGGTAAACCAGTCCCCTTAAAGTATAAAGAAATCAGAAGAAGATGCTAATGCTGTTGTTCCTCACCAGGGCTATGATGCCATGCGCATGTTCAAAGTAGCAGAGGAGTTCTTCACCTCTCTGGGTTTGATGCCCATGCCTGAAGAGTTCTGGAATAAGTCAATGCTGGTGAAGCCCGAGGGCAGAGAGGTTGTCTGCCATGCGTCTGCCTGGGACTTCTACAACCGCAAGGACTTCAGGTAAACATCTAAACATCTTGAGGAACGCTCAAAAAGACAGGAATTCCAGTCAGGAGGAATCAATGCCATTCACACGTCAACCCTTTAGGCAGATTGACAATAATCAAATATGTTATATGTCAAACTGGTGATAAAGAACGATTACAAGTTGTAATCTCCACCTGATCAGGATCAAGCAGTGCACCACGGTCACCATGGAGCAGCTGTTCACCGTGCACCACGAGATGGGCCATATAGAGTACTACCTGCAGTACAAGCACCAGCCTGTGGGCTACCGCCGCGGGGCCAACCCGGGCTTCCACGAGGCCATCGGGGATGTGCTGTCCCTGTCCGTCTCCACGCCCAAACATCTGCACACCATCGGCCTGCTGGACTCAGTGACCAACGACATGGGTATGTGGAAGGATCAAGAGTACTGGTAGGCTGGGACCCAGTAGACTGTTGGGTAGACTGGGATCCAGTAGACTGTTGGGTAGGCTGGTACCCAGTAGACTGTAGGGTAGGCTGGGATCCAGTAGACTGTCGGGTAGACTGGGATCCAGTAGACTATAGGTTAGGCTGGGATCCAGTAGACTGTCGGGTAGGCTCAGCTCCAGTAGACTGGCCACAAGAAGGAGAACTTTCTGTGTTCCAATTTGATGCTACAAGATCAGGCCTTTGTGGTTGTTGAAGTGCCAGCATCTCATCCTCTGTGAACACCTTCTGTTACAGAGACTGACATCAACTACCTGTTGAAGATGGCTCTGGAGAAGATGGCCTTCTTGCCTTTTGGGTTCCTCATAGACCAGTGGAGGTGGAACGTGTTCAGTGGACAAACCACGCCAGACAACTACAACGCTGACTGGTGGCATCTGAGGTAAAGAAACTCTGCGCTCACGGGCCCTGTTCTTCAACACAGAATCCTGACCCAAACGGAGCCGAGTCCAGCAGTTGGTCGGAAAAGGTTTCAATGGTCAATGGCAATGGCTGCGTGGCTTAACTCGAATCTGGTGTCTTCTGGATACATTTGAAGAACAAGTGGGAATCATCATGCACTTTGCAACACATTGTAATGTGTTGGCAAATTGTGTCCAGATGGTGGGCTAAAGAAGCTGTCATGTGTCCAACAGCTGGGGGACATGATCCACCCTTTTTACTGTTTCCGTAAGATGAACTGCTGTCCATTCCAACTTCTATTCTATTGTATTTCATTTTGAAAAAGGACAAAATACCAAGGCATCTGCCCACCCACACCTCGGACAGAAGACCACTTTGATGCGGGAGCTAAATACCACATTCCTGGCAACACTCCATACATAAGGTAACATACCAGACTACCACAGTGTCAGGCCGGTTCAACAACTAGTCCCCTGCTCCATAAAACATATTGTCATTACTGTGTAAAAAAAACTCATAATCTTCATGTATATTGTATATTGTTACAAAGTGTTTTATTGTGCCACCTCGAGACCAACTTGGTTCTCGGCTTTGACAATTTAAAAACCCAGTGTACTGTGGAACACACACCATCAAGTCAACAAAGAGGACTCTCTCTGTCTCCCTGTTCCCCTGCAGGTACTTTGTCAGCTTCATACTGCAGTTCCAGTTCCACAAAAAGCTGTGCTTGGCATCCAATCACACAGGCCCCCTCCACACATGTGACATCTACAATTCCACAGAGGCAGGGGACATCCTACGGTACGTCTGTCTCAGAGCCTTCATGGCCCAACAGTCTTCCACAGACATGACAGCAAAAAAATACTCGGAGAGTTCCTCTGAGACGTGGTGAAGTGACGTACCCTTGGTTCCCCCTTGTAGGAAGGTTCTCCAGGCTGGGTCATCCAAACCCTGGCCTGTAGTTCTTCAGGAAGCCCTGGGAACTAACAAGATGGACGCCAGTGCGCTCATGGAATACTTTGACCCCATTATTAAGTGGCTGGGCGAGCAGAATGTTAACGAGACCATCGGCTGGCCAGATTTTAACTGGGTGCCCCCCATCCCAGAGGGTTACCCGGCTAGTATTAGTAAGTTTTGCAATGACTTTCAGTCATAAGTCATCTGTAAGCCTTTAGTTAATGAGGAACTAATCATGAACAAAACATCAACATACATTTGTATTTGAAGTGCTAAGCCGACCCGGCTGTCCAGTGGACTGTAACTAACTTATGTCTGACTGCTGATCTGTCTGTCAAACATCTGTGTGGACACTTCACCTTGTGACTGGTTTTGACTTGGTTTTAATGGCTCATCAACATCACAACCAGTATAACAAATCACGGCACTTTAAAGTGATGTTTCGGAGTAAAATTCACCCTGAGGTAATTTCCACCAATAACCCAGCCAAATACCCCCTCAGATGCATTTTTAGCGACGGTCAATATTCATCAAGTTTAGTGGTATCAGCCAAATGGCTTAGTATTGGAGTGTCCGGTACAATGTGTATATCTCGTAAATGACCCCACTAATAATGCATGGATTGTTACCCAACTTCTGTAGTAGTACATATATGGTCTGTACTCACAAAACGAGGCATTTTAAAGTTTTTAAGTACACCAGGAGTTTATTTAAAAGAGCACTTTTCTGATAGCTTCAACTCGCTGTTGCTAAGGCTACCGCTGTGTCGACGTCTCTTCCGTCTTCCGTCAATACACTCCATCGAAATGTATTGACAACTGGAATAATTGAATACTTGAAATTAGATGGAGTGTTGAATTCACTAACTTTTTCCTTACACTTGAGTGAGTGAGTTTTGAAGAGGACTTTTACGAACTTATCTGGAAAGACGGAAGAGACGTCGACACAGCGGTAGCCTTAGCAACAGCGAGTTGAAGCTATCAGAAAAGTGCTCTTTTAAATAAACTCCTGGTGTACTTACAAACTTTAAAATGCCTCGTTTTGTGAGTACAGACCATATATGCACTACTACAGAAGTTGGGTAACAATCCATGCATTATTAGTGGGGTAATTTCCGAGATATACACACTGTACTGGACACTTCAATACTAAGCCATTCGGCTGATACCCCTAAACTTGATAAATATTGACCGTCGCTAAAAATGCATCTGAGGGGGTATTTGGCTGGATTATTGGTGGAAATTACCTCAGGGTGAATTTTACTCCGAACCATCACTTTAACATAGCACTTGGTAATCTACAAATGTATATTTATGATTTGTTAATGATTAGTTCACCATTTACTCAACGCTTATTAATGATTTTTTATTTAATGATTTCATTAAATCAATCAATCAATCAATCAAGTTTATTGTCATATACTGGATAACAATGTACATTATTACCAGCAGTGAAATTCATCATCATCATTTATTCATCATTAACGAAAGGCTTATTAATGACTGAGGACTTAGGAGTGTTGGTATAAAGATGTAACCTCCACCCCCACCTCCACCTCCCAGATAAGAACACAGATGAGCTGGAGGCCAAGAAGCTTCTGAAGGAGTACAACAGCAGTGCAGAGGTGGTGTGGAACGCCAACACTGAGGCGTCCTGGGCCTACAACACTGACATCAATGAGGAGAACAAGCAGGCCATGGTACGAGATGGTCTGGATGTCACTGTGTTCAGATCAACCCCATGAACTGAACTCATTGTTTTCCTGTTCGCTGATCGATTGTCTTACATGTGTACTTTTTGTTAGCATATAATCTTTCTGCTTTTACTGTAAACCCTTGTTTATAACAGTGAATGTACTTACATATGAATGTATTATATATACTGTATATGTTTATAAACTGGATCTCCTGGATGCTTACAGCTGCAGGCCAGCCTGAATCTGTCCAATCACACGCTGGCGTACGGCCAGAAGGCTCGCGAGTTCGACACCAGCGACTTCCAGGACGAGTCCGTGAAGCGCATCATGAACAAGCTCAGTGACATCGAGAGGGCGGGGCTTCCTTCCAACGAGCTGGAGGAGGTAGGAGGAGCCACCAGGAACTTGGTGACCTGGGGGACCGGCCGTGTTGGCTGGCCTCAATTTGAATGTGTTTTGTTCTGTTCCAGTACAGCAATCTGCTGTCCAACATGGAGACCATTTACAGCGTGGCGAAGGTGTGCCGAGGCGACGGTACCTGCCTCCCTCTGGACCCAGGTAGGCCACACCAACACGGCTGGAGGTTCCAGCACCAACACACATTCCTTGTATGTTCCCTCCTCGTATATCATTTGGCCGATCCACAGATTCAGATTCGGAGAGCAAAAATGTTGTTTCATACAAAATGCATACAGATTGGATGTCACTGAAGTATGTCAAATATTTGACTCAATTTTCCTCTCTCTAAGATCTCCAGAAAATCATGGCTGAGTCCCGAGATTATGATGAGCTGCTATTTGCCTGGAAGGGCTGGAGAGATTCTGCTGGAAAAGTGCTGAGAGAGGACTACAAGAGATATGTAGAGCTGGCCAACAAAGCAGCCCAACTAAATGGTATTACCGTCAAAGTGGAAATGTAGCATTTCAACCCAAAATGCAATCAGCCAGACAATGGACTCATGTTTCTCCGTCGTAGGACACTCTGACAACGGGGCATTTTGGCGGTCCCTGTACGAGACTCCCACCTTCGAGGAGGATCTGGAGACTCTGTGGAAAGAGATGCAGCCCCTGTATCAACAGATACACGCCTACGTGCGCAGGTCCCTCCACAAGAAGTATGGAGACAAACACATCAACCTCAAGGGCCCCATTCCTGCTCATTTGCTAGGTCAGTGTTCTCCGTTTTCCCAGTTTGTTGTTTGGAAAACACAATCTCTGTGGTCATACACACCTTCAGCATCACCAAGAGTCTCAGGGGTTCAAACCCTCATCACTCTTTGCCAAAGTGCCTCACAGGCTCTGGGTCGGGGGTTAGCAAGGGTTCGTCTGTTCTCTCAGATGAATGGAGCATGACATTGCCCCTGCGGAAAACCTCCGGGCTCATAACGTTTCCTGACAGCCGTCCCGCTATGTGAAAGCCCCTCACTGTCTCGATGTCCTCACAGGAAACATGTGGGCTCAGACGTGGTCAGGCATCATGGACCTGGCCATCCCTTACCCACACGCCACCCAGGTGGACGCCACCCCTGCCATGGTGGCAAAGGTACATCACTCTTCTCCCCTGCTTGTCCATCACGCCTGTTTGGATCTTTATCTCCATTACTCCCTCTGTCTCTACAATTGCTACGCACTCAAACATGATACCCGCCGTGAGGGTAGAGAAGCATTCAGCTCTAACCTTGACTAGAGCTGACCTCTAGTTCCTCCTGCTTATCAGAACAGAGGAACTAAAGTAGACCTCTAGTTCCTCTGTTTATTAGAACAGTCTCCTCCTGTTTCCTTCCTTGGTTACCCCCGCTTCCTTTTAACCTCTCTCACTTTCCATCTCTTGTTTTCCCCTCTGGTCTCTCTGTCCCTGTCTTGGAGGTCCGTGAGGTCTTCACAGTGAAGTTCAGCTTTTGTCGGCACTCATGGGCGTTGACTTTCTGTTTGATTCTCTAGAACTGGAACGCTACGATGATGTTCAAGGAATCCGATCGATTTTTCACTTCTCTTGGTCTCCTGCCGATGCCAAAAGAGTTCTGGAACAAGTCCATGTTGATGAAACCCACAGATGGGAAGCAGGTGGTGTGCCACGCGTCTGCCTGGGACTTCTACAACAGAAAAGACTTCAGGTTCGCCCTCCGTGCTCCTCCATGGGCTTTGATGAATGTTGTATTACGCAGATGAATCCAAAGTAGCAACCATTGCTCCGTGAGGAACGCTGGTGATAGTGTTGTGATGTCATTTCAAATGTTCCAAACACTACAATTCTTCATCACTTTTCATCATGATCGCCATCCTCTTCATAATCGTCATTCACCATCATTATCATTACTGTCATTGTTGGCAATGACATCATCATCATCATCATCATCATCTTAACTACCATCACAACCACCTTCATCATCATCACCTCCATCAACACCTTCACTATCATCACCATCACCATCACCATCACCATCCCCACCTTCTTCGCCCCCCCCCCCCCTCAGGATCAAGCAGTGTACGGTGGTGACCATGGACGACCTGATCACCGTGCACCACGAGATGGGCCACGTGCAGTACTTCCTGCAGTACAAGGACCAGCCCGTGTCCTTCCGGGACGGGGCAAACCCGGGCTTCCACGAGGCCATCGGGGACGTGCTGGCCCTGTCCGTGGCCACGCCCAAGCACCTGAAGACCATTGGCCTGCTGGACAAGGTGGAGAACAACCATGGTCAGTGAGACACATGTGTGACATCATGTCCTTTGAGTTCTGCAGAATGACGCTGGGCTCCACACTAGTCACTCACCATGAACTCTTGCCTTTGACGTGAAAGTGTCGTTGAATTATGATATTAGATAAATAATCATTATAATTAAGTCATATCAACGTATATACAATTGTCAATTATATGATTGTTTCAATCATGTTATCAATAAAATCACATTCTATAATTAATATATTCAAGAACAAAGAAAAGGCTGGCCAGCCCGTACCTCACTTTCGACAATAAGCCCCTCCCACTCACCAGCTACGCTAGCGTCACACAGCTGCACAGCTGTTTAGAACAGACAACAGATGTTGGGTATTGTGGAAGGGGAGGGGCTCATTGTGACTCCTCCCCCTGCAGATAGCGACATCAACTTCCTGATGAGCATGGCCCTGGACAAGATTGCCTTCCTGCCCTTTGGCTACCTCATGGACCAGTGGAGGTGGAAGGTGTTTGACGGCCGCATCCCGGACACGGAGTACAACAAGGAGTGGTGGAACCTCAGGTGAGCCTACCTGTCCAGGTGTACGCTGTGTATACTGTGTGTTTTATCCATGGACCCCTACCTGCTCTTTAAAGACTTAAACTGTAGTCACTGTGGAATCCACGGGTCAGCTAAATAGTAATGATAAATGATGGTCATACCTGCAATAACTAGGGGTGGTTCGTATGACATTGGTTAAAATAGTTATTATGAAGTCTGAAGCTTCTGTGTCCTGACAATAACAATATACCGGGTCAACTCACCTGGACAGATAGATAGTAAATCAATGGGTTTCAAATGAGTACACGATGTCCGGCATTGTGTGACACTGACTCCCAGACGTGTCGACCCACCGCAGGCTGAAGTACCAGGGCCTGTGCCCCCCCGTCGCCAGGACCGAGGAAGACTTCGACCCCGGCGCAAAGTTCCACATCCCGGCCAACGTGCCCTACGTCAGGTAGGCCCGCAGCCTCCGTCCTCCACGCGTCCTCGGCTCAGCCCACGGGAGAGACGCCTGCGGTAGTTCAGATAGACGGGATCACATCAGGCAGGGGGGGTACCCGTGTGTTTCCATGACCACGGAACGATGCACCTGGCTGTACTCAGTGGGTGTGTGGCGCATGCATCCCTCTGTGATGTGTAACGGTTGGTTAACGCTGTCACGTCCTGTTCTCCATCACTTCACTGATCAAATGAAGCCAGAGGCTCGGCCTCGAGGCCGTGACCAGAGTACAGCCTCCTGAATCCGCGAGACCCCCCACGGCACGGGGGTCCGGCCCCACGGCAGGGGGTCCGGCCCCACAACGCGGGGGTCCGGCCGCACGGCAGGGGGTCCGGCCGCACGGCACGGGGGTCCGGCCCCACGGCAACGGGGGTCCGGCCCCTCGGCACGGGGGTCCGGCCGCAGACCACCCGGCCTGAGCTCACCCTGCCCCTGCTCCCTCAGGTACTTTGTGAGCTTCATCATCCAGTTCCAGTTCCACAAGTCGCTCTGCGAGGCCGCCAACCACCAGGGGCCCCTGCACACCTGCGACATCTACCAGTCCAAGGCGGCCGGGAAGTTACTGGGGTGGGTGGTCCCGCGTGTCACACTGCGCTCACAAGCACACACCCGGCCTCTGGTGTGTGCACACGCTCACACGCACACACCCGGCCTCTGGTGTGTGCACACGCTCACACGCACGCACACACCTGGCCTCTGATGTGTGCACACGCTCACACGCACGCACACACACAGGCACACGCGCAGACGCACACACGCACACCCTCTTCATTTGATTCCCAGAAAAATCTCAGGCAAGCAGAATGCTCGTCTGACCTCTGCCCTCTGACCTCTCCCCCCTCCCCCGGCAGTGATATGATGAAGCTGGGCTTCAGCAAGCCCTGGCCTGAGGCCATGGCCATGATCACTGGGCAGTCAAATATGACGGCTGCGCCCCTGTTGGAATACTTTGAGCCCCTGATCAAATGGCTGAAGGAGGAGAACACTAAGAACAACGAGGTGCTTGGCTGGCCAGAGTACGCTTGGATGCCTCCAGGTATGAACAACCATCACACACACACGCACACACACACACACACACGCACACACACACACACACACACACACACACACACACACACACACACACATGTGCACACACACACACTAACATCGAGGGTGGTGTGCACATACACACAAAGAATTAATACAGCAATTAATACACAAAATAGTTCTTAAAGCTTAAAGTATAGTTTCTCCTTCGCCTAGAGACAAACCCGAGGTCCTGTTTCAACTGATGAGACACTGCTGAGAGATCAGACTAGATGAGGGAGCGAGATAGAGAGATAGACAGAGAGAGGGACAGAGAGAGAGAGAGATTGACAGAAAGAGACAGACAGACGGAGAGAGAGAGCAAGAGAGAGGGAGACAGACACACAGAGAGAGAGAGAGAGAGAGAGAGAGAGAGAGAGAGAGAGAGAGAGAGAGAGAGAGAGGTTTAGAGGGCAAAAGATCATCCACAATACTGAAGCAAAGGTCTGCTGAAGACTTAATCCCAACGAACACTCTGAACTCTGAACACTCTGAACACTCTAAACACTCTGAACACTCTGAACACTCTCTAGCTGAAGCCCAGGTCGTCCCCGAGGTGCCCAAGGTGGACTTCCTGGGGATGAGTTTGGACGGGGCGGCGGCCACAGCCGGCCAGTGGGTTCTGCTGGTCATCGGCCTGGTCCTGCTCGTGGCCACCATCTTGTTTGCCTACAAGTACCGGAAGTCAAGAAAGACACAGAAATCAGAGGGAATGAGCATGCATTAGCCTAGCGCTCCGCGCGCTGACTGATCTGCACGTCTGATCCGATCTTCCTGTCCGTTGTGTATATTTATTGTATAAATCTTTTGAGTGAAATTAGTTGGTTGAGTGAATTGAGTGAAATATTTTGGCTATGCAAAAAGAATAACCTTGCTGTTTTGTAATTTATTTGCAATAGTTGACGATGAGAGGAGGTAAATGTGTGTAAAATACGTATTGGATTGTGTTAACATTTTTTTTGTAATATTTGTTGAATCATTTGCCTTTCTAGAATAAAGAAATAATGTGACTCTTTTGACGATTCTCGATTCTTTTGAAACTGTCGAGCTAACGATAGAAGAGTAGAGAGGACCTTTCGTCTTTATTGGTCATTCTTAGTATTTTTTAGATATGGTAGATTAGATTTGTTCTCTGCATTTGACCCCTCCTGGTACATAGGAGCAGTGGGCTGCTCTGTTCATTTGACCCCTCCTATGGTACATAGGAGCAGTGGGCTGCTATGTTCATTTGACCCATCCTATGGTACATAGGAGCAGTGGGCTGCTCTGTTCATTTGACCCATCCTATGGTACATAGGAGCAGTGGGCTGCTCTGTTCATTTGACCCATCCTATGGTACATAGGGGAGTGGGCTGCTCTGTTCATTTGACCCATCCTATGGTACATAGGAGCAGTGGGCTGCTATGTTCAGCACCGGGGGAGCAAGTTGGGGTTCAGTGTCTTGCTCAAGGACACTTTGACATTCGGACAGTTGGAGGAGGGGCATTGAGGGGAACAGAACCGCCGACCCGACGGCTGGTGGACGACCTGCTCTGTCCACCCGCTCTATCCACAGAGCTACTGCCACCTCAGCTACTACTGCCCCCCAGTCGCCTCATAAGAAACCCGCCACAAAGCCACGACATCTGTACACTTCTATTCATGAATTCAGTCGAAACTGCAGTGACTGAAAACAATCGACACAACATACTAACATACTGTCAGACAAGTCTCTCTCTCTCTCGTTCACCCTCTATCTCTTTCACACTCTCTCTATTTCACTCCTTCACTCTCTCTCTCTCTCCTGGACTGAGTCAATAACAATCAAAGCAGCCTCTCTACAGAAGCCCTTTTTGCTCCCAAAGGATGGAGACACCACAGTGTCGCCCTCGCCGGCCTCTCTCCTGCTCCTCCACTCTGTTTCATTTGGTTCTCCAGTGTAGCAGGTGATCACATCACATCACATCACATCACGGAATTTGCATTTATTGATTTTTTTTTCTTTTTTTTCTCAAGGTCACTGGAAAAAACATAACAACAAATGCATTCATTTCATTCAAAGCGCTCTGCACACTAATGATTCCTCCATCACGCGACAAAAACGTAATGCTGAGCCCTCTAATGTATACCGCATTCAGCTCATCCATGTCCCTGTAATGTCATCAATACATCGCTGGCATCACAGTTTGGTCCAGTGTGGTGACTCCATACACGTCCCAGATCACGTAGAGTGATGCTGCGGATGAGAGTCAAATATCACAGAAATAAATAACGACCACAAGAGCCATTGTGGTTTCAAGTGCACTCCTGCCATCTTGACGAAAAATATGTCTGCTTGTTCCGCATCTTCAAGCAGCGACAGTTACTCTCACATTCCTGGTCATCGGAGTGTTTCTTTTGGGGGGGGGGGGGGGGGTTTACTAGTGATTTACATATTCAACAGTGAGCTAAAGCGTTTATTTGATTACAGTCTCTCTGAGGCCAGCCTGCTGCTGGGTCCCCCCTCAACACGGGGACGTTTTGTTTCTGTTCTGTTCCACTGCACTCCTCCATGTTCTGGATCGGTCACGGCGGGTCTTTTCATGTCGCGTTTGGGAGCTGGACGTTCGAAACAGAGAACAAGTCGGAACAAAAAAAAAAAAGAAAAAAAAGAAGCTGATTCTCATCTCCATGACATCAGTCATGACATAAAAAACCCAACTGCTGTTGTTTGACACCAAAGTTCAAGGTAGTGATAAGAGAGAAGCATCTGATACCGCCGTCTGTTCAGAACCAAAACACACACACAACACACACACACAGCACACACAACACAGACAACACACACAACAGACACAACACAGACACAACACCACAAGGAGCCACTCAGGGGCTAAAGCCACAAAAAAAAGAATAAAAAAAGTTCAGAGTGAAATGAAATGAAATGAACGCAGTGACTTCCCTCGGATCCAGGAGTGACTCGCTCACGAGCCGGCGAACCTTCCAGGGAGGATGAGAGTGAAACTAATTCAATTGATGATTAAAAAAAAGACTGAAAAATGTCCTATATACATTGAAATGGCCTAACCCTTGTGACTATCTGTAAAAGAATCAAATGTACCATAAACTCATGAATGAATGAATGTGTCTCCACTGTACAAAGCCACAGGTGTTTGTGAATGACACAGTGAGGAAAGGCTTTGCCGAGTCATCCCTGGTAAAAAGACAGCCTTTAAAACCGCTCTGTGCCGGTCTCTCCCGAAGGGGGGAGAAGCTGATAGGATGACCCCCTGTCGCTGGTCTCTCCCGGGGGGGGAAGCTGATAGGATGACCCCCTGTCGCTGGTCTCTCCCGGGGGAGGAGAAGCTGATAGGATGAACCCCTGTCGCTGGTCTCTCCCGGGGGAGGAGAAGCTGATAGGATGACCCCCTGTTGCTGGTCTCTCCCGGGGGAGGAGAAGCTGATAGGAAGACCCCCTGTCGCTGGTCTCTCCCGGGGGAGGAGAAGCTGATAGGATGACCCCCTGTCGCTGGTCTCTCCCGGGGGAGGAGAAGCTGATAGGATGACCCCCTGTCGCTGGTCTCTCCCATTCCTTGACATCATCGACGTTGTTCCACAGGGAGAGCGATGTCACTGGGAACCAGTGCCCTGCAGGTGGTCCTCTCTGCGTCTCAGTCAACAACACCAGTTTTGTTTCAAGACCTGCCACCACCTTCGGTGACGGAATGAGAAGCACTTGAAGAACCACGCTGCCTTCATCCCAGATGTTCGTCTGGGGAGACACAGCTCCTGTGAGACTCGTTCGCGTTGCGTAACCCCTTGAACCGATTACAATCTCTGAGTAAAACAAAAAGGGCGTATTGCACAAAAAGAAAGGGCGAGAATAACTCTTACAAGAAACAGAACAGGACACTGATGAATACGCGTTATTCACAGCTGGCCCGTAAGCCCCGCAGTCCGGGTCGAGCGCTACCAATCGAGAGTTCTCCACGCGCTGTCCAGGTGAACAAAAAAAACAAAAACAAAAAAAACAAACCCAGATGGTTTGTTTCCGGGAGTCCAGAACAGCTCAGTAGTAACGATGGATCTCAGTCCAGTTTGTGATCAGGTACTTTCTCTGAGGCCCGCCGGCCGCGAGGCCCACACTGCAGCGGTCTGCCTTGCTGATCCACACCCCCTGGTACTTTGGCATGACCCGGTAGTAGAGGGCCCGCCTGAAGAACCCCAGCTGGGGGGGAGACAAGACAGGAGGAAGAGAGAGAGGGAGGGGGGAGGTTAGACAGACAGGAGGAAGAGAGAGAGGGAGGGGGGAGGTGAGACAAGACAGGAGGAAGAGAGAGAGGGAGGGGGGAGGTTAGACAGACAGGAGGAAGAGAGAGAGGGAGGGGGGAGGTGAGACAAGACAGGAGGAAGAGAGAGAGGGAGGGGGGAGGTTAGACAGACAGGAGGAAGAGAGAGAGAGGGGGGAGGTTAGACAGCAGAGCTCACCGCGAGGAGAGTGCAGAAGGAGCACTACTCAGACAGCTACATGTAGAAGGAGGCAAAGAGGAGTTAGTTAGGGAGGCAGAAGATGGGAATAGGAATAAGTTCTGGAAGGAACAGGATTAGGATTACGAAAGGAGAAAAGGGAGAAAAGAATCTTTAGTTTGAGAAAGTTGACAGAAGCAGTACAGTCGCCTGCAGAGTTCCACCTCCGCTCAAAGTAACTGTAGGGGCGAAGCCAAGCCAGAGGAACTCCATTACCCAGAAACCCCTAGGGATGCGCGCTGGCACCACCCACCACTCCCACCACCGCCCCCCAACATGGCCACTCAGGGTGGGGTGGGGGTGGGGTGGGGTGGAGGTGGTGCTCTCAGTAGTCTTCGGTCAGCTTCTCAGTCTCTGAGGGCTGGATCTTCATCTCAGCCTTCTGGGCCTTGGCCTCATACATCTCCCTCCGACTGGCCCTCCTGAAGAAGCCACACTGGGGAGGTTGAGTGAAGATGTTAGACGTCTGATTTATCTGCTATGATGGCGGCTGGGGGCTCTTACACGTTCAGTTACACACTCAGTTTGGGGAAAAGAACACGTCACCATCTTATTATCTAAACCCTGCCTACCTGTTTCTCCTAGCACTCTCCACTCCTCCCTACTGTCTAACCCTTCACCTCCCTGTCTCCTCACTACTGTCTAACCCTTCACCTCCCTGTCTCCTCCCCACTATCAAACCCTTCACCTCCCTGTCTCCTCCCCACTATCAAACCCTTCACCTCCCTCTCCTCACTACTGTCTACCCTTTACCTCCCTGTATCCTCACTATCAAACCCTTCACCTCCCTCTCCTCACTACTATCTAACCCTTCACCTCCCTGTATCCTCACTACTGTCTAACCCTTCACCTTCCTGTCTCCTCCCCACAATCTAACCCTTCACCTCCCTGTCTCCTCACTATCAAACCCTTCACCTCCCTCTCCTCACTACTATCTAACCCTTTACCTCCCTGTATCCTCACTACTATCTAACCCTTTACCTCCCTGTCTCCTCACTACTGTCTAACCCTTCACCTCCCTGTCTCCTCACTACTATCTAACCCTTCACCTCCCTGTCTCCTCACTACTATCTAACCCTTTACCTTCCTGTCTCTTCACTACTGTCTAACCCTTCACCTCCCTGTCTCCTCACTACTATCTAACCCTTTACCTCCCTGTATCCTCACTATCAAACCCTTCACCTCCCTCTCGTCCTCACTACTATCTAACCCTTCACCTCCCTGTATCCTCACTACTGTCTAACCCTTCACCTCCCTGTCTCCTCCCCACTATCAAAACCTTCACCTCCCTGTCTCCTCACTACTATCTAACCCTTCACCTCCCTGTCTCCTCCCCACTATCAAAACCTTCACCTCCCTGTCTCCTCCCCACTATCAAACCCTTCACCTCCCTGTCTCCTCACTACTATCTAACCCTTCACCTCCCTGTCTTGAGATGTATGGATGTATGGAAGATGTCCTCCCAAGAGCTTTACATTAAACCCACAGAGCATCCATCCCCAACACCCTCTTTCCCACCGGTCACTTTATGGCACACTGTTTGTATCTCATCGTGAGGAGACTGGAGACCACTGTAAGTTGAGACATCGGTTTTCAGTCGTTTGATAAAAAAGACTGATCTCTTTTAAGATACTGTGACTAAATCATGGAATAAACCATGACGGGCTGGGCATTATCAATATATTCATTTATGAATGGTTCCTTTGTGAAATCAAAGTAAAGTGCTGAAGTTGTGCATGAAGCGTTCATCATGTGTTAGAGCAGGCGTACCTTCCACAGGATGAGGCTGATGACTCCCAGAAGGAGGACGCCCGCGGCGGCGGCCACGATGATGATCCACAGGGGGGCCTGGTACGGTGCCTCCTCCCCCAGCACAGGGTCGATGTCCACCGAGAACTGCTCCGGAGACAAGAGACGGGTTACTGCACCGGCTGGCCTCCTGCGAGCACCCTGAGGGAGCAGCACCCCTCCCCAGGCCAGGGTCCCACCGGGGGAGACCACTCACCTCTCTGGTCTGGCTCTCCATCTTGATGCCGGGCATGTCTGTGATCAGCTTCAGGGTGGCCATCCCCTTGACCTTGACCCTGAGTGCCTTGGAGTAGTCCTGAAGACACACACACACACACACACACACATACACACACATACAGGTACAGACACACAGACACACACACACACACACACACACACACACACACACACACACACACACACCAACTGTGAGTCAGTGTTTGCCTAAGATAAAGACGTTCATGAAACAATGCTCTCTTATAACTATGACTGATGTAACTGTTACTATTATCACTATTACCAGTAAATTCCCATCACCAGTAAATTCCTTATTGTCCATACTGTTCTTTTTGCACTGTCAATACTCACTACTGTTTGCACATCTTTATGCTTACTTATGCTGCTATTCCTACCTCATATAACAGTAGATTCCGACATTGCACATTGCGTAGTTATTTTTATTGTCTTTTTTTAAATCTTTTTGTCTTATCTGTGGGAATGTTTACTTTAGTTTTAGTATTAGGAATGTCTTGTCCTGCATGTTGTGCCTGTGCACTTTATCTGTTTATCTGTTTATCGTGGGAGGGTGAGAAACGTCCTCTCGATTCCTTTGTATGTCCTGACATGTGAAGGAATTGACAATAAAGCAACTTTGACTTTTGACTTTTGACATTGACTTTGCCTGCTTTGTGGATTTAAAAGGAGTGTTAACAATCAAAAGCAAACGATCATTGTTTTCCCCCCTGACCCCTGACCCCCTGACCCCCTGACCCCTGAGCCCTGACCTCTAGCATGGTGCTGTTCCAGACGCGGGAGCGGACGGTGACCCTGGCCCGGCTCTGCATGCCTCGGAGGGGACAGGTGAAGACAGCGCAGCGTGCGGTCCAGCAGTCCTGCATGATGGGGGGGGGCACAGAGCAGTGGGCCGTCACACAGGATGTGATGTCATCGTCACACAGGAAGTGATGTCATCGTCACACAGGATGTGATGTCATCGTCACACGGAATGTGATGTCATTCTGCTAAAATCTTTTAGTGAAAGCGTCAAGAGTCATCGATGAGCCGGCAGAGGTTAAGGGTGGCAGAATGTGTACTGTGGACATTGGGATTCAAACCCAGAAGCTTTCAGCTTTCAAGGCTCAAGACAACCTCTAGAGCAGTGGTTCTCAACGGGTCTGGCTTCGGGACCCACCATCATCACCCCTCAATGACAAGCCACGACCCAAATCAAGGAACATTCTCAACCTTCTCAAATTTATTTAACATTTTTTCTGAACCTTTTTGTTTTGCCCGGAC
>JAXIVH010000039.1:1623150-1653150 GCA_036785325.1 Urophycis tenuis
TTTTGGACTGTTTGAATGTGTCTCACCAGGTCTTGTTAGAAAGATAACAATGAGTGGTATTGATGGTCTTGGGCTGCAGACTGAACTCCTTTGTGAGGTGGAGGACGGGCCTGGTTCTGTTCACACACACGTCAGCTTGGTCATCATTCACAGAAGCCTTTCCTTGTTTACCTTTTTATTCGAACTTATTTGTGCTAAATATGTGAAACAACTATGATTACTGCTAATATTAAATTTTTTGAAAACTTGAAAAAAAATATTGAGATTTGAATGAATTAAATGTATTTTTCCTTGGCCGTCTTCTACCTGAGCAGAGCGATGCGGTCGTCCAGAGTTCCCACCAGAAGGTCTGGGTAGCTGTTCTCATCCATGTCCATTCCTCCGTTCAGAGAGTAGCCAAAGGTCTTGAACTTTCCATCGCCTACGGATTTCCCCTCAATGACCTGCAGGGGGAGACAAAGACAGGCAAATACACTGTCAAGTTTTAAACTCAACTTGCCTCCACATAAGGCCAGTCTCTTTGGTGAGTGTTTTTTTACCTGGCTGTACTTCTCTGTAATCCCCTCCTTACTTCCCGTCCATATGTAGACCTTTCCTGTCTCGTGGAAGGGGGCTCCTACAGCAAAGTCTGGAAGACAGCGTGACATAGACAGACTGAAAGACTGCAATGCTGTTACTGGCATGTAGTGTGTGTATGTGTCCAACAGGTGGCAGCACACACAGATTATACAATTGACTTCTGTCCAAAATCTTGATTTAACTTTCTTTAATGTAGACCACGGCGGCTCTTGATATATAGTTGTTGTATACATAGCTTCTTTAATAATAAATAATTGAATTAAAACAAACAATACAATAAACAATAAAAAGGCCATTGTTGTGCACATAAACATTCAAGTCAATGACATTAACATTATCGCATGCTAATGCTTGTTTTTCCCCCGCCGCTAACAGATTCCCAATGCTAACATCATTCTGCGCAGCTGGCCCTCGAGGGGCGGACTTCCTGTCGTCTAGAACGCCGCGCCGAAAAACAAACAAACGGCGGGCCGAACCTTGGAATCCATCTTGGTTGAGGTCTCCGGCGGCGGCCAGGGCAAAGCCGAAGCCCGAGCCCACCGGACCCTTCAGCACCAGGCTGGGCTCCTTCTGGAACCACCCATTCTCGTTCATGTAGATGTAGACGGCCCCCCCGTGGTCTTTGGCGCGGTCAAAGTAGAAGGGGGCGCCCACCAGCAGGTCGTTCCAACTGGGATATGAGGGGGGGGGGGGCACGGTATTACTACCGAGCATGACATGGGCTCACCCAACACATCACTATGATGTGATGTCATCATCACCACCTCCTGGCCAGCTTGCTTCTAACGTTAGCTGGCTCGCTCAACTGAATGTGGAATTCAGCATTTTCCTGCATTTGTAAGATACATATATCTTATATATAGATATATCAGGGGCCTATAAACCCCTTTGAGTCAAAGTGACTGTGGCTGAAGGGCTATAAATGAACTTGACTTGAGCCAGGAACATGTCACACACATTTCATTTAAGCTAAGACCGGACTTGGTCTGAATTTGGACATTTAAGAAGAAGAAGAATGAAGAATTACTCATTTGATCCCGTGAGGGAAATTTGGCCTTCTGCATTTAACCCAATCGTGAATTAGTGACACACTCAGAACACAGTGATGGTGAAGCACACACTTAAACCCGATGCAGTGAGCTGCCTGCAACAGCGGCGCTCGGCGAGCAGTGAGGGGTTAGGTGCCTTGCTCAAGGGCACTTCAGCCGTTCGCACTGGTCGGGGTTCGAACCGGTCGGGGTTCGAACCGGCCACCCTCCGGTTACAAATGCGAAGCCCTAACCGGTAGGCCGCGGCTGCCCCTGCCCCCATTTCTTTGCGCGGTTCCAAAACATCCCCTGAGATGGGGGGGGGGGGGGCCGGCGTACCTGTTGTTGTTGAGGTCCGCCACGGCCAAGCTGTTCCCGAAGTAGGAGCCCACTTGCTTCCCAGGGATGACCAGGACCGGCACAATGTCCTTGCTGTCCATCCGGCCCAGAGTCACCGAGCCCATGGAGTGGTCCCGGGGCGCCCCCGTCACCAGCGTGTAGTCATCGGGGATCAGCAGCCTCTGCTCCTCCACCACCGAGTAACCTGTGTTCCACAGCCAGTTAGAGGAGCATCACTCCTTGTGAACCCCGCTCAGGACGAGCGTCACAATGCCGGCATGTAAAATGGCCCCCGGCTGAGTGTGGCTGTGTGGGAGACAGGGACAGGCAGGGCGCGCCGCGACCCACCGATGTAGCTGTAGCGTCTGTCCAGCTTGCCAAAGTCATTGTCACTGAAGTCCCAGGTATTGGCGGGGTCCGGGTTTCGCCACGTGGTGTGAACGTTTCCTGCAAACCAAAGAAGTGCTGTCACAGCGAGCCGTGCGTTCCCAGACGTGGATTAATCCCACCGCCAGACTAACACCACATCGCCGAGAAAAAGTAAAGGACTTAATCCATGTCTGCTCGAAAGCTGCCCATTATTTCTGAGTTCAAATCATACTCACTGCTGCCTGGATTTAGGAGAAGTCATTTCATCCAGAGAGGAGCAACCTTAAATCATATCCCATCACTTCAAAGCAGTTTAAATGATCTTATTAGTTAACCTCTAATTAGCCAGACTTCGTTAAGAATAGGCACATATTTTACAAGTGAGGCCAGGGTTGGCGGAGCACAGAACAACAGTGTATTAGCAGAACAGCGCTGCCAGGGTCCTGATGAGAGCCCGTAAACACGAGCACATCACTCCCATTCTTCAATCACTGCACTGGCTCCCTGTTTCATCCCGGATCAATTACAAAATTCTGCTACTCACCCATAAATGCATCCACGGACATTCTCCTACATATCTTAAAGAACTCATCACCCTCCAATCCAACACCCGCACCCTCAGATCTACAAACACCCTGCTCCTCAAAGTCCCCACTACCAAGCTCTCTACCATGGGGGATCGAGCCTTCTGCTCGGCTGCACCACGGCTATGGAACAGCCTCCCCACCCAGCTAAGGGCCACTCAGAGACTAGACTCTTTTAAAACAGGCCTAAAAACTTTTTTATTTAGAAAGGCCTATGGCTGCTAGCCAAGAACTGATCTTAACCTTGTCTTATTGTTACTGAGTGTATTTCTAATGTTCATTACCTTGTTTTAACCTCTTTTAACATTGTAGCACTTTGAGATCTGCGGATAAAAAGTGCACTAGAAATAAAATTTATTATTATTATTATTATTATTAAACTACCAACTCTTTTTAATGTTAAAAAATGACTTTTTGATTGATCTGTCTTTGAATCCCTTCATATCCAGCTGTCTACAGTTAGTTCTCTAGTTCTCTAACTCTTGCTGTGTAGTTTCTCTCATCAGACACATCGCACAACATAAACAAGATCTGATGGAACTCTGATGGAAGACCGACAGACTGACCAGCCAGCTGAGAACATCTGCCCAGCCGTCATCCCTGAGGAACCTCCTCCACCCAGCCCTCCTCCACTCAGCCCTCCTCCACCAGCCCTCCTCCACCCAGCCCTCCTCCACCCAGCCCTGCTCCACCCAGCACTCCTCCCCCAGCCCTCCTCCACCCACCCCTCCTCCACCCAGCCCTCCTCCACCAGCCCTCCTCCACCCACCCCTCCTCCACCCAGCCCTCCTCCACCAGCCCTCCTCCACCCAGCCCTCCTCCCCCCAGCCCTCCTCCACCCAGCCCTCCTCCACCAGCCCTCCTCCACCCAGCCCTCCTCCACCCAGCCCTCCTCCACCCAGCCCCCCTCCTCCTGGACTCCCGGGAGGCTGGGAGACCAGCAGCAGCGGGTGGAGGCCCTCACCTTGCCAGGCGTAGCTCCCGGTGGAGCCCACGTAGACCTGGGTGCTGGTGAGACCCCCGGAGATGCCCAGGCTGCACATGCCCTCCAGGTCCAGGTCAAAGCTGGGGTTACAGTACTCGTACAGGTAGGTCTGCCACTCGTCGTTGGGGTCCAAGGTGAGGTCGTTGCCCCTGACGTAGCACTTGCCCACCATCTTCCACTGCTGCTCCGTCCCTCCCAGGATGACCTTGACGTAGCGGTGGCCGCACGTCTGGAGACGGGTTCAAACGTGTGTGTGTGTGGAGGTCAACGGCGCTCTGGAGGCCACAGCGAGAACAGGGTGTGTGTGTGTGTTTCCTCACCAGCACGCGGGCGTCGACCTGGTCCTTCTGGCTGGCCACCATCACGCCCAGCCACATGCCCTCCACCATCTCGGACGGGTTCGCTGTGGTGAGGTCAAAGGGCAGGCTTGGTTAGGCTTGGTCACAAGTTAGACTACGCAGCCACTAAATCACAGGTCAAACTTTGTTGCCTGGTAGTCTAAGGCTGAATCTCAATTCTCTATCTTAGCCCTTCCCCTTACCCCTTCCCCTTGGTTTTGTGCGTTCACGTGAGACCAAGGGCTGTCTCAATTCTCTTTTCGACCGAGGGGAAGGGCTAAGGGGAAGGGGTATACACCCCTTGAAACCAAGTGAGATCGGGAGCTTACTTGAAACCAAGGGGTACCCATTACAATGCGCAACCGGCAACAATCGCGGCCAGATCTCAACGAGAGTCACATAAATGTAAGTATTTTCGGCTGAAATAATTTATTTAAAATTTACGAAAGTGTTGTTTTGTGCTCTAAACAGTCCTGTACCTATTTGCAACCATATTCTTAATCGAAACTTTTTCGAAAATCGGTATGCGAACGTTACATTGCTGAGTGCACAAAGTTACATTTCTCCGACTAGCAATGAACTCCATGCATGTCTAGTTTACTAAACACAATTAGCAGCGAATTCCGTTTGATAACAGTGTAGACAATTAGAGACAAATCGATACGTGCTTTACATATATCGTCCTTTTTCACACAGGAACGCCGGAGGAAACCCGGCAGCTGATACGTTTTCGACACGAAAACGAGCAGAAATGTCCGAAATCAAAATACGCTAAATCAAAATACGCTTCAAAGCAAATGTGGGAGTGAGTCATGCGTTCAATGTTGTAGCCATTCATAATTGTAAATAAAGACATGTTGGTTAACAAAGACATTGTTTCTGAACATCAATGAAATTCAAAACCGTATTAACTGAAAAAGATACAAAACACCATGCAGTGTGTAGGCCTATAACAAATTGTCAATATTTTGTCGTCAATGTATGATGACGTAACCGTAACGAGTGTTGTCTCAATTCATAGGGGCATGTAGCCCTTACCCCTCTGTTTCAAGGGCCAAGGGGAAGGGGAAGGGGAAGGGCCAAGGGGAAGGGGAAGGGGTAAGATAGAGAATTGAGATTGGGCCTAAATCGCAGATTAGACTAACTCACAGGTCAGACTAAATTAAAGATTAGACTAACTCACAGGTCAGACTAACTCAGATTAGACAAAATCACAGATTAGACCACCTCACAAGTAAAACTAACTCACAGTCACAGGCAGAGGTTGCACTAGACTTTTTCGTTGTCTGTCATATTTGACTGACAGGGTCAGAAATTCCGTCATAATGTTTTTTTACCGGTCACTTGAATTTTTTAAATGATAATAATGACATATTTATGACAGAGTATTCGGGCCACATTAAGATTTTTTTTTTCATTTAATTACGAGAATAAAGTCATACATATTCTAACCTGTTGTTTTAGAGGAGGAGAGTTGTTAAAATGAGGGCTGTCGAGCATTTCGTAAAATTGTATTTTAGCATAGGTTTCACAAACAAGGAGATACTTAATCTTTTGGCACTTTTGGCAAATGCATCTTTTCCGCAGAAAGAACCAAATGGACTTGGAGGAAATCGTTGCTTTTGTGGAGGGGGAAATGGCTGGGAGTTTCGTTTAGGCCTACTTCCGTTTTAAGTAGAACAGCATACCAATTACGAGTTTATTCTCGTAGTTAATTCAATATGTACAACTTTATTCTCATAGTGGATTTAATATGTACAACTTTATTCTCGTAGTTAATTCAATATGTACGACTTTATTCTCATAGTTAATTCAATATGTACGACTTTATTCTCGTAGTTAATTCAATATGTACAACTTTATTCTCGTAGTTAATTCATTATGTACGACTTTATTCTCGTAGTTAGTTCAATATGTACAACTTTATTCTCGTAGTTAATTCAATATATACGACTTTATTCTCAGAGTTAATTCAACACGAGTTTATTCTCGTAGTTAATTTTATATGTACATCTTTATTCTTATGGTTAATTCAATATGTACAACTTTATTCTCGTAGTTAATTCATTATGTACGACTTTATTCTCGTAGTTAATTCAATATATACGACTTTATTCTCGTAGTTAAATTCAATATGTACGACTTTATTCTCGTAGTTAATTCAATATGTACAACTTTATTCTCGTAGTTAATTCAATATGTACAACTTTATTCTCGTAGTTAATTCAATATATACGACTTTATTCTCGTAGTTAATTCAATATGTACGACTTTATTCTCGTAGTTAATTCAATATATACGACTTTATTCTCGTAGTTAAATTCAATATGTACGACTTTATTCTCGTAGTTAATTCAATATGTACAACTTTATACAACCTTATTCTCATAGTTAATTCAATATGTACAACTTTATTCTCGTAGTTAATTCAATATGTATGACTTTATTCTCGTAGCTAATTCAATATGTACGACTTTATTCTCATACTTAATTCAATATGTACAGCTTTATTCTCATAGTTAATTCAATATGTACAACTTTATTCTCGTAACTAAATGAAAAAAAAAATCTTAATGTGGCCCTAATACTCCGTCGTACATATTCAATAGCATTTAATTACATTTTATTACTAAATTACAGATTGAACTAACTCATATGTTAGACCAACTCACAAATTAGACTAAATAACCTGTGGGGGTGTAGTACAACAGGGTAGACACCATGAAGACATGGCCAATGTGGAGAGGGAACATGTTAAAGAACGACAAATATTTTTGTAACCTTTCATTTTATATTTTGTGGTTACGTGAGTTTTATTTCACCAAAATCGTGTATTGTTCATGGTAGTTTTTAGGTATCGGGAGGTTTATTTGTTGTGGAACTGCGCCCTCTATTGGTTAGTGGTGGCTATATGCTGGATTTTCGTGTTCCTTTCTCAGTTTGCATTCCACTTGATTGAGAAAGATACATGTCCACAGCAGTGCAATGTGAACTTGAGATATACCTGTTCTAACTTAAGTTTTAGTGCACATGGTAACTTGTATATGTACTTCAGGATGAGATTGTTAACATGAGATTGTTAACATAGCTAACCTCGTGGTTTGCGCTCGCCATTTTATCTTCGTGTAATATAGCTCAAATGTTTCAGTTGTGTTTTCTTATGTTAGGCTGATTCATTCCGTGAAGATAGAGCCCTGAATCTTTGCTCTCATTGAATGTGTACAGGTATGTAACCTACTCCCAATACCAGGTTTACAATGTGTTCATCGAAATGTTTTCTTGCATTTTATTTTCTTGTTTTGAAATACTATTAGATAGCATTCAGTTTGCATGCCACTTGATTGAGAGAGGCTGATTCATTCCGTGAAGATGGAGCCCTGAATCTTTGCTCTCGTTGAATGTGTACAGTGTACAGAATAAAGAGCCAAGAGAGAACGTCAGCGCCTTGTCTTCAGTGCACCGGAACACAACGCAGTAGTCAGCGATATGCAGACCGCGCCGGCTACAAACAGAAGAAGGAATTCTTGGCGAGTATGGGAAGCTAATCAGGGACTGTTGGTTCAAGTCCTGAAGAGATGATGAGTCAAATGAAATGAACATCAAAGGTGATTCCTCACAGCCTCCTTCTACCTGTCAGTACGTAGCTGCTGTTTTGGCCCCCGGGTGCAGCAGGCTTTAATCTAGCTAACTACCAATAATTAACGGCCGTTTATGCTTTTAGAACTTTCTGTTTGTTTCACTTCATTGTATTTTGTAGGCCAACATGCATCAGGTTTGCCTGCTGAGTTACAATGAGAAGATACATTCATATTTACAATATGAATGTAGTCAAGTTAAGATGGGTCCATGGTACGTGTAGAGCATATACACCATAACAACAAAGAAGTAGGAAATATTACATCTGGAATACCACTCAGCAGAAGAGGCCATAACGTGGTCTTTTCGAAAGATCCCGTTATCATCCTGAAACAAGCATCCAGCGTTCTGGAGACGGTTGCCATGGTTTCTGCTTACTCGAGGTGACCAGGTCCATCCTGGAGCAGTCGGTCTTCTTCGTGGTGATGGGGCAGGAGTACACGGCACCCGTCTCGTTGACGTTCATCAGGCCCAGAGACTTCTCCTTGGGAGCTCCTGTTAGGAGCCTGGATAAGCACCACACACACACACACACACACACACACACGCACACACACACAACCAAAACCACACAGACACACACACACACACACACACACACACACACACACACACACACACACACACACACACACACACACACACACCCACCCACACACACACAGCATGAGGGAGACACAGAGATAGATTAAGACAGAGACATAGACAGAGACAGCGACAGACGTGGAGGAAGAATGAAAGATTATCAGATTATATCATATTCTCCCCCAGGAAGTCTATGGACTACACAGCAGAAAGGCTACAGTACAACATAGGGGAGGAGACTAGATAAGGTTTCACGTGATTCAGTCTGAACACGGAGTCGGGGCTTTTAAGAGGTTTCCACATCAAATAAATGTTGCACCGTTTACTATGTTTTTCTTTTTAATTGCTTTTCACATTTCAAACACGTTCAGGTTAAATTCCTTCAGCAGAGTGGTCACCTAATGCCTCAGTACATCAAACCCAGATAACACAGACAGACACAAACATAAACACACACACACACGGACACATGCTCACACACACACACACACACGCACACACACACACACACACACACACACACACACACACACACACACACACACAAACATAAACACACACACACGGGGACACACACACACACAAACACACACAGACACACACACACGGACACACACACACACACGCACACACACACACACGCAAACATAAACACACACACACGGGGGGACACACACACACACAAACACACACAGACACACACACACACACACACACACACACACGCACGCACAGACACACTTCAGACTGGAAAAGCCGCCACATGACCTGTGATCTGATTAAAAGCTACATTTCAAAGCGTGGGCTGGTCACTACAGCCAGTAACACACCTCAGCAACAGCCACGCACACACACACACGCACACACACATACACACATGCATACATACATACACACACACATACACACAGACACACACGGCCACCCACCTGCACGCACGCACACACACAAACAAACACACACACGCGCCCACCCACCCGCACGCACACACGCACACACACAAACACACAAACACACACACACACACACACACACCATGGTCTCGCGGTGAACCCTGTCGTTGGGGTCCCAGGCAGACCCCCCCCCCCCCAGCCACATCAGCACCTTTTTACCCCGCCAGAGAACTTTGAAGAGGGGCAGATGAGGGGTTTCCTACTGGGCCTGCAGGGGAGGGAGGGGGGGCTGGGGACTGTCAACAAAAGATTTATGGAAGGCACTTTGTAGGCGCGGGTACAGCCCGCCCCCGCGTGATTGATGTGTGCACTGTGTTAACTCGGCCTTGTTTGTTGACTTGTTTGCACTTGTGCAGTGTGTTGTCTCTGTCCATTCACAGCCCAGTCTGTACAAGACAGCAGGCGACACACAAAACACAACCGTAGTCTGTCTTATAAAAGTAACCAAACAAATGTAACTATCTCAGCACTACCCTTAACTCTATAGAAGTATTCCCTTCACTGCCCACATAGCTATTAGCTTAAAGCCATACAAAGGATTGCGGTTGGTATCTCAAACAGGCCGTCGTATCAGCGTCACATCCTGGAATGTCGGGATTCAGTTTTGCATGTTTCAGTTCATATTCCTGTTTCATTATGGCAGACTATAGCAGACCTTTCTTCAAAATGACGCACAGGGAATTCAGATACATGTCATCAACAAGCAGGTTGAGGGCATCTTGATCGAGTAGACTACACATATTGGTGTCGGACCCCAGAACATTTAGTCTGAAGGTCAGACACCCTCAGACCATCCTGCCCTGGTGTTCTCAACAAGGTGTTGTAGAACAAGGAGCCAAACTTCCCTCTCACTCCCTTCAGAAGCACTCGCTGATAAGTGCAGATAAAACAACTAGAAGCGCCTGAGAACAACCTTGAGGAGGGACAAACAGGCACAGGGAGGTCAGTTAATCTTCCAAAAATGCCTTGAAATCCTTCGTGAGTCAGGAATAAATTGTTTCAAGTTGACTGAGAGACTGGGGGTGAATCATTACGGGAGGGTGGGATGTGTTTGGGGAATGATTGATTCATAACGCTGACGGTGGAATTACTCAGATACCAAGCGCTCAACCTTTCCCTCTCCACGTTAGGCCTGTACTCAATCTGGTGGAAAACATACAGAAGGTTAATTCGAAGGTAAAGGTGGACTGATGAATGTATATTTACAAGTAGCTTGACAGTAGGAGTGTGAAGGCTCTCCCACACTCACACTGTGGCCTGTGTGGAGTCTCTCACACAGGCTGGTGCCGGGCACATCACGTGTGTTCTGGTGTGTACACTCAACCTTGAGGTCCACCAAGACCAGCTCACTCATATTCAGCCACGTGAGTGCAGACCTTCCTGCTGACGACAGATCTGATTAACCAATTACCAATTAGTGACCTCACTGTCGCTTGTGGGGTCAGGACGTTCCCGTTCAGGCAACGCCGTGGGAGGATTTGTTCTTCCCTCGTCTATCTCTCTTTTTGTTTATTTACAGAAAATTACAGGAACCAAAACACATCCAAGGGAACTCACAGGCCCAGAGTCTGGCTGCTTACGACTGAGGCGTCGAAGGAGATAACTGGTAGGAGGCCAGGGGCTCACATCTAAAGGCTCACATCACATAACCTCAGAGTTACCCTCAGGGTTACCCTCAGAGTTACTCACAGTTACTCAGAGTTACCCTCAGTGTTACCCTCAGAGTTACTCAGAGTTACTCTCAGTGTTACCCTCAGAGTTACTCAGAGTTACCCTAAGAGTTACCCTCAGATTTACTCTCAGTGTTACTCTCAGAGTTACCCTCAGAGTTACCCTAAGAGTTACTCAGAGTTACTCTCAGTGTTACCCTCAGAGTTACCCTCAGAGTTACCCTCAGTGTTACCCTCAGAGTTACTCAGAGTTACCCTCAGTTACTCAGAGTTACCCTCAGAGTTACCCTCAGTGTTACCCTCAGAGTTACTCAGAGTTACCCTCAGTTACTCAGAGTTACCCTCAGAGTTACCCTCAGTGTTACCCTCAGTTACTCAGAGTTACCCTCAGAGTTACCCTCAGTGTTACCCTCAGAGTTACTCAGAGTTACCCTCAGTTACTCAGAGTTACCCTCAGAGTTACCCTCAGTGTTACCCTCAGAGTTACTCAGAGTTACCCTCAGTTACTCAGAGTTACCCTCAGAGTTACTCAGAGTTACTCAGAGTTACCCTCAGAGTTACTCAGAGTTACTCAGAGTTACCCTCAGAGTTACTCAGAGTTACTCAGTTACCCTCAGAGTTACCCTCAGAGTTACCCTCAGAGTTACCCTCAGAGCATACCCTGTTTGACAAACAGTCTGAAACACAGAGAGCTGATCAGCCATTCCTTCCTCTCCGTCCATCGGACGTTATCAGCCATCAATCAATGACCGGGACAAAGTGATGACAGGAGGCGTCGACGCCACCTCCACTTGCAGACTGAGCCTTGCAGAAGAAAACCTTCACTGAGAAATGTAGAAGGGAGCTTCAGCAGACGCAGCATGCAGCGGGAATGACAGCTATGGATTCACATGTGCTGTGTGTTTGTGTTGTCTGTGTCAGTGAATGTGAGTGTGTTGATGTTAAAGTTACTAACATAAAGCAGGATCCTAAAGTCACCTCAGGTCACAGCTATGACCAATCAGCAGCCCCACCATACAGGCACCAGGTCACTGGTCCAGGGTGAGAGTAAAGGAAACAAAAAGAGTGACAAATCATGTAAAGGGAGACAGGGAGAGAGAGAGAGAGAGAGAGAGAGAGAGAGAGAGAGAGAGAGAGAGACACACACACACACACACACACAGACATAGATAGCATTCAAGGTAGGAAAGGGGGCAGACGGTTATAAAACACTTGAGACTACCGACAGACTTTGCTCAACCAGAACGGAGCCTGACGCTCGGAGACGAATCAGGTGAGGTGAAGGGGCAGTGGGCCTCAGACGTTTCATCAGACCAGGAGGCTCATTATGGGCCCACCCTCTTCAGGACCAACACAAGTCAGGGCAACATCTCGTCTGAAAGAGCTGCTTGTGTAAACCTTTTTTACGTGAGTTAGCTGCACTTATTGTTCTGAAAGACAAAAGTACACAGAAGAGTCCACAGGTAGCAGTCATCAGCTCTAGGCTACTGAAATAACTTGAGATGTAGATTAGATGATTTCATTTTCATTATGATTATTATTACATAACCACACCTGGTGGATTTCAGTAGGTGTTTCTTCTGTGTGCCAGACAGTTCAGAACCAACACACCCTCTCTATGGTCCAAACATAATGTCTCCATCTTCAAGGACGCCTCCAGCATGGAGGTGTCCACACCAGAATACACCACACAGAAGCACGCCTGATCATGGAGCCATGTCCTGTTCCCCCGACAGAGACACCTCCCCCCCCCGCCGCCTCCTCCTGCTCATCACCTCCTCATAAAGACACCGGTGGGAGGAGGGTTCCGAGGGGGAGGGGGAGGCCGGGGTGGGAGGGGGAGGCCGGGGTGGGAGGCACACGGCAGCTGCATTCCAGTTGCGAGGGACGTGTTGAGATCCGCCCAGAGCCAGGCTCTGACGCCCGCCAAGCTGTGGGCTGAACATGGCGGCGGCAGCAGCGCACCTCGTCCGGGTGAGCTGCCTCGCCTCTGGAAAAGTACAGAGACGATCCCCAGAAAAGTGGACGGAAACGTCAGCACTATTCTGAAGCCAATTAAGAAGCAGAAATATGGGCTTAAAGATCGGCTGTGTTAACGCGAGCCGCGCTGTTTTCTGCCGAGCTCGGTGCTTCTGGTCACTCAGGTTGGGGGGGCTTGAGGTATGCTGCGGGGTCAGGCGACGCTGTCTGTCTGCAGGGGGAGCGCCGTCTGCATCCCCGACAGCTGTGGTTATGTCACAATATTCTGTACCACTATGACAGAGCAGGAGAAGCCCCGGAGCACTAAAAGGTGAGGAGGAATACGGAGAGAAGTCAAGAGAGTCCTCTCCTCAGGGAGAACTTGCAGTGTGCGCCCTCTGCAAAAAATGTTCTCCGATAGGCCGCTACAAGTACAGAGCTACGTCAGCGGCACCACCCTATTGGTCACCCATCCAGGTAAGACTCTGGGCGCGCTGTTTGGAATAAGGTGCGGCTTCCTGCCTCGGGGGAACAAAGGAACACTTATTTACAACTTTATGAACCTGCAACTCATAGCTGGAGGGGGTGGGAAGATTACAACGGGCCTTGGGAGAGGAAACTGGCCCAGTTCTCATCCCAGCGCGGCGGACTGGACCGGCACCAATCAGCACGGTCGAGTTTCAGCGGCGCGTTGGGGCACACAAACACACAGACACACGCCGTCACCCCACAACGCTTCACACACAAAGCAACGCACAATTACCCCAACGCAGCACTGCAGGAGACTTCCTCAGTTAGGAGTCAAGTGCGCGTCTGACAGAGGAGCAGATCGATGTCCAGGAAGGAGGACCTGAATCCGATTACATCTGGGAAGCCACCAGAGGAGACACAGCGCTGAATGGAGTGACTCAATCTGCAGATCAGATTATTAGGCATTAGTTTGAGAGGCGGGGAGGGGGGGGGGGGGCGATGGCTGAGGCCTGTTTATGCCTCCGTCATGCTGTAATGATGAGGCTGAACAAGTCTTTATGACTCTGTGTGAGGCTGGGGGGAGGGGGGCAGCTACATGAGTCCTGAGCACTGCCGATGGACACACACACACACACACACACACACACACGCAAACACACACACACACACTCACACGCACACATAAACGCACACAGGCACACACACACAGACACATACAGTTAGCATCTTCTTTCCCTTCTGTCATCCACACATCTATTCTTTCTTCATGAATCTATGACCCCCTCCCCCCCACCGTGGTTTATTTGCCCCTCGCAGCCCCTTTGTAAAGCCTTCTCGCCTGTATTGACCCAAACTTCCACCCGCTCAATGGAGCATTCACTGAGCCAGTGGGAGGGCCTCGGGAAGCATACACATGGCTATCAGACTATTCACTGTGCACACATGGAGCTGCTCATACAGTCACCTTCCAGTGTGCGTGTGAGTGTGTGTGTGTGTGTGTGTGTGTGTGTGTGGGTGTGTGTGTGTGTGTTTGTGTATGTGTGTGTTTGCGTGTCTGTGTGTGTGTGTGTGTGTGTGTGTGTGTGTGTGTGTGTGTGTGTTTGTGTGTGTGTGTGTGTGTGTGTGTGTGTGTGTGTGTGTGTGTTTGTCTGTGTGTGTGTGGGTGTGTGTGTGTGTGTGTGTGTGTGTGTGTGTGTGTGTGTGTGTGTGTGTGTGTTTGCGTGTGTGTGTGTGTGTGTGTGTGTGTGTGTGTGTGTGTGTTTGCGTGTCTGTGTGTGTGTGTGTGTGCTCACTATGCACGCGTACATAACAGGGAGATGAGTCCTCACAGGGCCAACAGAGTCGGTCTGGACAACCTGCTGCTCGTAGGGTCAGGGTGGTCTTATTTGCCTCCACCCCCCGCTGACTCACCGCACCTGCTTCTCACTGAGGGCCTTCTGGAGTGCCATCCCATTTCCTGTCAGGAAAGTGTAAGGAGGAGGGGTAACCCCCCCAATAAGCAGCCATACACAGCGCTGGTATTTAGAACATATCCAAGATAAAGACTTCCTTGGGGCTGAACATCCACAGTGCTGCTGGGACGGTGGCTACTTGGGAGTAAATCCCTTCTTCAAGGTGCTTATTAGCAGCAGTAGCTGATGGGTAGTAGATAATAATAATACATATTATAATAATACATATTCAACAGTGTAAGCCTCGTTTCCTGTTGCTGTGTGGAGGTACGGCTCTTCCACGTTAAGATTCAAGATTCAAGTTCAAGATTCAAGTATCTTTATTGTCAAGTGTGCTACATGGCAGGCATATAGCACAGATGAAGTTTTTGAAGATTAAGTGTTAGCCACAGCGATGACGAGTCATAATGAAAGACAACGCCAGAGGAAGCTGCTTTAAACTGCCATTACACACCCATACTTCGTAATCAGCTACAACACGACTTCACAGAACATGCAATCTTACAAATGTTTCTGTAGAGTATGTTTTCACTGTTTCCTCTCAAGTCAGGAGTGGAATGTAGAATACCAATGACAATAGTTCTGTGAGGACCATGTCCGACAAACGTGTAGGACCACGCCCTACACGTTTACTGGTTCCTTTAGAGGACCACTGTTTACTTACTACTGTCACTTCACAACTGTCCACTCATATTGCACTACTCATGTATACTGCACCTTTATTGCTCCTTTTCTCTTCTGGTTAAAACGCCAACTACATTTCGTTGTCTCTGTACTTGTACTCTGCACAATGACAATGAAGTTGAATCTAATCTACATGGTTTAACCATATGGGGGTCAGACTTTCTGAAGTGGTGGGAATGACTAGTTTAGTATTTTTATGTACTGAGTCTGAAGCAAATAAAACTAGGTTCTTAATTACGAAAAATGAAACATACTTTCAATTTCCACGTGAAATCAGAGAAATTCCAGGAAACACATTTAATCTAACTTCCGCTTTCCATTCAAAATTCATGAACTGAAATTGGTGTGGCCAGACAGACAGACAGACAGACAGACAGACGGGTGAGAAATGAGGGGGCGTGGTTGACGAGTCCCCCGCGAGGGTGACCGTCAGGGGGGAGAGATTTGACTTCTACAGGAAATTAAACTGTATAGTGTCCTCGATATTTCAATTTTGTCTGGTTCTTTCGATACCATCAAAGGAGCACGCAGGACACGCTCAGGAGGCTTCAAGTCGACCAATATTAGTGTGTGCACGCAAGCATGCACACACACACACACACACACACACACACACACACACACACACAAGCACGCACACACAGACCCTCCCACATACACACAACCCTCACACACACACACAAACATGCGTGTGTGCGTGCGTGCGTGCGTGGTCTTGCAGCTGGATCCACACGGTGTGAGGGACATCTGCTCAGCGTGACACGCGGCGAAGACTCAGACCGGTTTGAACACACACACAGGGCACACGCGCTGCGCCCGTTATCACCCTCACCAAGCCGCTCACACACACCCAGCGTCGCGCCGCGTCGCACACAACAGGGAAGGCGAGCTGGCGAGGACAGCGTGACGTCTTCCCCCATCGCGGCCCTCACTGACCGGAGACTACGTGCTGGCAAACAGACGCCATTATGGAACACGGCGGGGCTCACTGTGCTTGGACACACGTCAAAAGCCAGCATGCTGGGGCGGACTGACGATAACACGCATGTTAACCCACACTCATCCTCCCTGGTGGGTTGCTAGGGTCAACAATTACACATAATGGACTGAAAACTAGTGCTTGTAAACAGGAGCGGATACACGGCTACACAGAGTCCAAAGGACCAGGCAGGTTTCTATATACTATCTGGTCATTTTTCGCACTTTTATCCAAAGTGACAACATGGAACAGCAGACTGTGGACGCTGGAGTCAGAACCCTCAGCCTTCCAGGCAAACACTCTCCACCACTGGCCCTATCTTGAGCATGAGGAGTAGATACTCCTTCAGGGACAGCACAGTCCCCTCATAGACCCATGAAGGAGACAGACCTACTGCAACCTTATCTCAACTCCTGCTGTGTTACCACTGTGTGTGGTGTGAGCAGAGGGCCCTCTCCACTCTAAACCCGATGGAGTGGACCAGGTGGGGTGGAGATGGACTCGCTAGGTGGAGGGCGGGGGAGTGGAGAAGGCCTACCTCCCCGACTCAGCAGCCAAAGTGAAGTGAAGCGGAAGCATGTTTTCCAGTAACGAGTCCCTGGTGAACTTTGGACTTCACTGGAAACGGTTCAAGTCAGATAACACACAAGGCTCTCTGTCTTATGACCGCCGCCGCGAAAGCCAGTGAGAATTAATAGTTTACGACGTTGGCCCTGTGTGTCATTCCTGCAGCTCCGACCTCCTCATATCAGAACCTCGTTCGATTGATGCACCGCCTGGCTGCAGGGAAACTCTGAACACTTTCTTACTTTCTGTTTTCCAAGCTAAAAAGGTCTCCGTCACAAATGCTGTTGGACTTGTACATACGCAACCAGTAATGTTTTGTTTCACAGAGCTGGTTTCAGGGTACTTTGGGGGCTACTCCACCCAAGAATAAGGTGTGTGAAGTAAAGCTCTTCTGCATTCAGAGGGCTAGTGTGGGAGTGTGTAGCCCAGGGGGGGGCTGCAGACTCTGGGGTTATGGAAGACCCGTGTGATGATGTTCACTGTGTACACGTCTACTGAAGAATCTGTCCCGGTTCTGTTCCAGGACAGAGACGGTATTCAGGAGGTTACTTCAACTCCAGCAGGAAATCCTTCCCGGTGGGGAGTCATCTGGGGAGAATCTTCCGTTTTATTGGGGGGCAGGAGAGAGGGGCTTCCTTTCATTTCCTGCATCACACAACATGAGCCCCGCAAAACAACAACAGAACCATAACAGTAAATATGGTTAACGGTTCAAGTGTTCCTCCACCTCACAGTGAGTCTCTCTCTGAATCGGCTCCAGATCAACAGTTTTTGATCATCTGTCATTTTAGATACAAAATTGTATTTTAAAAAACTTGTACGGTCATTCCAAATAAGAAAATGTTGCCACCATACAGCGATGTGAGTCAGCATTACATTAGGACGCTGTGTTACTGACTATGATCCTGACCCTGAACCTTTGCACACTGTACATGTTCTTAATGTCCCAACGTGAGGCTGGAGGAGAACTCTCCATTATGATGGACGGCTATCGGCTTTCACATCAAACACAAGGTAAGTGATGACACCTGATTGTTATCATCAAGTCATTGTGGTGTGACATCTGCTCCTTGACAACAGGCTGAATGGCCGGGGAATGCTGGAGCCAAGCCAGCCGTCACATACCTTCACGTGTTCTGATCACAGGCGTCGGCCAAACATTTGACACCTCTCTTCACTTATGTAACACATACAACAATTGATTGGCATCCCCTGTGATGCTCGGTGGAGAGCGAGTGGGCTGTGATGGTGTCGCATGGCTTCCTGAGGCCACCATCCATCCATCTGCTGCTACCTTACAGCTTCCTTCAACTCAGTGGCCTTCAGTCACTATTTTCTACTATTTAGCAGACATTTCTGTTGTAAGGGACTCGCAGTGAGACGTATATTGTGCTCTAAACAACACACTTCCCGAACAGAACCGTTCTGCTGGGTTCCTTCAAACGGTACGATGCATGTGTGGTGTGTGTGTGTCTGTGTGTGTCTGTGTGTGTGTGTGTGTGTGTGTGTGTGTGTGTGTGTGTGTGTGTGTGTGTGTGTGGTGTGTGTGTGTGTGTGTGTGTGTGTGTGTGTGTGTGTGTATGTGTGTGTGTGTGTGTGTGTGTGTGTGTGTGCGAGCGAGCGTCGATCAAACCCTCCATCAGCTGGCCTGAACTGCGCCTGGCGGCAGAGCCGGGAAGTCCCCTTCAAATGAAAAGGCTGGCTGTCTTCGCCCGCCAGCTACGGCAGTCAGACACCCAGCTCACCGCTAACCCCGGCCCCTGAAGTCTGCCGGCGGAGGGGGAATGTGTGCTCCCGGAGCGGAGCTCCCAGTGTGAATCTGTACTAACGACCAGCGACCCGGCTAGCTCTGTCTCCCTGACGACAGAGCTTTAGGCCGTGGCGACCGGCGGGGGCCCAGACTCAGATGTGGGTCGCGTTGTCTTTGGCAGAGAGCGCGTGTACGAAGCCTCGACAGTCCCCCCCCCCCCCTCTGTTGTGCTGCTCGTCCCGAGGCTCCATGTTTCTCCAGCGCCGGCTCCTGTCCAGACCTGCCAGCCCCGGCGGGTCGCCAGTCTGCTGAAGGAGGGTGAGACATTCCCCGCATACCTCAGGGTCAGGGGCCTGGAAGAGCCAATGGGTGAACAGCTGATGTCCAGCCCTTCCTCCCCGCACCACTGGAGAACAAAAAGGGCCTTCTCCTGGAGGCTTTGCAGGGGGGATGAATAACCTGGACAAATTGGCCCCAGGTAGACACCGAGGTCTTCCAGAACAACAACCCTCTGATAAATTCTAATTGCTAACAACGCAAACCGAAACAGAACAAGGTTTTTGCTGAATGTTTCTCACAGTGCATGTGAGTTAGGGATATCCTCCTGGCTTTGGTAAATTGGATAATAGCATGTATATGTTCAGTAGTTTGGGGGGTGGGGGTGGGGGGGGGCAGTGGAAAGCCTCGTCTCCATGTTCTCTTGTGATACTCTGGTTCTCTCTGACTCAGACACTTTGAACAACATGTCTCGGCTGGCTCAGAACCCCAACCCCGTTCTGACTGCGTGCGGGGCGGACTGTGTGTGGAGGGGCAGGTCTGCTGGGAGCCCGGCCAGACCCTGGGACACAGAACCTCAACACACCAAGCAGACAAGGCTGAAGAAAGCAAGCACTGGTCAACGGCCCGGGAACATGATGAACCTGAGCATGAAGAGCCACTGATGAAGACGCAGAACTGTAGTGAAGACATTGCAAACCAAGCCCACTGCTCTGCGTAGGCCAGAGGGTCCACGGGGATCAGTAGCAATCACCACCAAAGATGTAAAGAACGGTGCCTACCATGTAGGATGTAGGACACACAGGATATTAGTAGGGATGCACCCATACCACTTTTTTACAAACCGATACGATACCGATACTTTTATTTGTGTACTTGCCGATACCGAGTACCGAAACCGATACCGAAACTTTCTAGATTTGATCTCTATGAAAGAAGTGCACTTCATTTGAAGGCAGATTTTATTTTCTCCTCTGAAGATTATGTTAAGCCTTTAGTAAGGCTATACCAAATGAACAGGCTATTCCAAGCCAAAACTAAACAGAGCTTTCTGGTTTTAACAAAAAAGCCTTGAAAGACAAAATGCCATCCCATTAGACAAAATGTAAATATAACCAGATAAAGCGAATAACAACCAAAATAATCACAAAAAGTGATCAGAACTATTGCTTAATAAGCACATTATCACGTTTCAGTTATCAAAGGTATCCTTCTTTCAAGTACACAAACCATGTGGCACTATTCCCATGTTTCTTCAGAAAGGATAAACAAATCAACAAACTTTGTTGTCAAATGACATCAAGGTGATCTTTCACTTTATCATACACCTTTGGCAACATCACATCGGTGATGTAGAGGCGACTGGGAATCTCATATATGGGCTCTAGCACTTTTAAAAGACGGCGAAACCCGACATTATCAACAACTGAAAGTGGCTGGTCATCGAGCGCCATGAGGTGAGTAAGTGCCTCTGTTATTTGTATTGCCCGTGAGATGCCGGTTTGATGTAGGCTACTGGCATAGTGGTATCGGTGCGTGGTATCAGCAATTAAAAAACGAATACGAGTACGAGTATTTTAATGAAGTATCGGCCAGATACCCGATACTGGTATCGGTATCGGTGCATCCCTAGATATTAGTGTTACTATGCCAACAGCCCGGTCTTTAGATACCTGCTGCTAAACACGGCAGGGTGCCTTGTACCTCAACACGCCCCCCCCCCCTCCCTTGACTCAGAGTGGGGCACATCCGTCAGCACTCGGGGGTGCAGCAGGTCTGATATAGGAAGAGCTAAGGGGAGGGGTGCGGGGGTTATGAGGGCGCTGACGTCATACAGGAAGAGAGGCAGATCGGTCGTCCCGATTACCTGATCAAAGCCTAAGAGAGCCGTTTTGATGGAAGAGATGCGGACTGGCTATGATCACAGACAGAAGACATGAAGGCTCTGTAATTAGGAAACCGAGTGCTTCACCAGTTTGGAAGCGTACGTGATGAACATGAGGAACAAGAAACAAAAGACTATTTTTTATTATAAAAGTATAATTATTAGAATCAGAAAACAACATTATTCGGTGTTCCTCTGGACACTTCTAACCTAGGTATTGCGATTGTGGACCAGTGACAACGCTCAACTTATTGCGTACCAAGAACTCGTTCTGTCTCGGTCGGGTCCAGCTTTTAAAGACCCCAGAGGTCCCACCTCAATACAAACATGCGTTCAATAACTCATAAAGAGCCCCAGTGCACATTGGCCCACCTGTTCTGCTGTACGTTGGCTATAACTACGGAAAAGCCTCCGACCAAACCACCATCGGCTGGTTTCAGAACACGTCGCACACTGATTTTACGCATCACGTCAGCTCGCCAGGCAGCCTCCACACCGAGGAAAGAGTTTTCGTAGTAACATATCGTAGTAATAGTTATATGTGCGTAATGAAGAGGACAGTCTCTGACCACGGGCCGGGCGGGATGTGTCTCGCAGGGTGCCTAATGCGTAATGGACACAAGCAACAGGTGGAACAACACGCTGCCGATGGACTCCGTTTGGAACAGGGAGTGCAGGTGTTGCAGTTGACTATACATCTGTTAAATATAGACGTCCTATCTTCTGAACTTTGCCCTGCGTTGTTCTGTGTTGCGCACAGGAAATGTTAAACGCTGCGGACTTTTTTCTCGTGAAAGAAGAAAGGGATTAGAAGTTTGCTGGCAGGTGTCGTTTTTTTCTCCAATTAAAAGATATTGTAACAAATAAATAAAGAAAATCGTCCCATAAGCATTGGCTGTGTTGGAATACTTACAGGTATCTTTGTGCTCCGACCGTCTGTTTGTGGAGGGCGACTGAAAATCCGAAAAAGCTTCCACTGGTTTTCCCTTCCTTAATGACGGGAAAGCGGTGGTCCACGTTAAATCCCCCGCACAACAGAGGCACATAGTAGAAGGACAGGACTCCGCAGAACAGCCTCAGATTCCGAGCCATGATTCGAGTCTGCAACACAGACCGCTTCCTTCACCGCTCCGACAGGTAGGCTCACTGGGTCTCCATCTGGAGACTCTGATCGCTATCGCGCTCCGAGTTCTACAAGGTGAATGTCTGCCTGCCTCTCTCTCTCTCTCTCTCTCTCTCTCTCTCTCTCTCTCTCTCTCTCTCTCTCTCTCTCTCTCTCTCTCTCTCTCTCTCTCTCTCTCTCTCTCTCTCTCTCTCTCTCTCTCTCTCTCTCTCTCTCTCTCTCTCTCTCTCTCTCTCTCTCTCTCTCTCTCTCTCTCTCTCACACACACACACACACACACCCTCGCTCGCTCTCCCCCTGCACTCTGTGTTTGCGTCTCCCACCCAACAAGTGTCCTTCTCTCCGTGCTGAAGTTCAACAGACGGTTCAGCGGCTTGTTGAGCGCAACAAACTGTAAAAATAAGAAGTCTATAAAAAGTCACTCAGGGATTCAAACTAAGCAGTCTTTGCTCTTAGAGTGTAGTTATTCTTCTCACTGCTCTGTGTATCCTACAGACGCACAATGAAAAGCCTTTAAAAAAAAAGCCGGGCATACATAACATTTCAGTGACTGCATTATACATTGTGTATCTATTATATTTCATTATACCCGCAGATTCTATTGATGACAGAGTCTGCACCGCGCAGGAGAAGCTGAACAGGCTCACTCACGTTGGTTCTCCATAGTGGGAACAATATTGGAGTTTGAGTGGGTCTTGGCGGCTTTGGGGTTTTGACGGCATTTTATGGGGGGGGGGAGGGCGTAATCTCCTGAGGGCCCACTACTCGGGGGCCAAATGAAATGTCGCAGGGCCCCGCCCTCACATTAGTCCACCCGCGCCCCCCAGCCATGAAAACTGAGACAGAACTCAGGTTGTATTATTGACTGATATGCAGCCTCAGGAAGCTTTTTTGTCTGTTTATGTTCCTTTTGCTCACAGATGTTCTGTTGCATTCCCCATTCAATGTGTGAACGATCATGGAAAACAACACCCTAAACTCTACCGTGGCTGCAGCTCTCTCTGGCCCTCCAATCAGCAGTTCATTAAACCTTTAATCCCCTTAGTGTTTACAGAACACTTCACACAGACTTTTCTCTTTCTCTCTTTTTTTTTTTTTTTTTTTAAAGCTATCGGCTTCCTTTGCTTGCAGCCCTCCCCCCCTTCTCCCCCCCTCTCTCCCCCAGGCTTCTTTTCTCTCCCCTGGGTGTTGAGAGACACTCCCCCCCCCCCCCCCCCCCCCCCCACCCCACCAGCCCACACCGCTTCAGCGTGACCTCTCAGCACGTCTGCCTTGTGGTCTGCACCCCCGCGGCTCCTTATCCAGCCCCCTATCTCCACGACCTCTGACCTCTGAACAGTCCCCTTCAACCTTGGGGTTCCTGCAGCCTGTAAGTGCACGCTGTGTAACAGAGTGAGAGACTAACCCACAGATTTGATATCGCTTGTGATCTCATTGTTAGTGGGACTTCTGTTGCAGTGTATCATGGTGACACATACGCTGCTACTCAATGTGCACATCTCGACAATGTTTGTGGTCGTCACCAGCCATGGAAAGTGTAGAGTCAGAGCAGCCAGACTCAGGTTACCCTGTCGCCCTGTTGACCAAACACAACCAAGCCTTGTCCTTCACGCGGCATTTTAGCTTCAGTCTGGGTAAGCTCTCTCACCTCTGACCTCTGAGCCTTCTCCTGAAACGTTCTCCACATTTTCATACTTTCATACACATAGCATTATATCATACATTTGACATGTTCTTATTCTGGATTGGAGATACTACAATATTGCACAAACCGACAAGTCTTTCCCCTGAAGACCGGGAGGAAAATGTCAAGGCATTTAGAAAACAACAACGAAACGAACACCCTTCAAGAACGTACACACCAACAAGCTCACCCCAAGGTGAGCGCACAACACGTGTGTGTTTGTGTGTGTGTGTGTGTGTGTGTGTGTGTGTGCGTGTGTGTGTGTAAAATGTCAACACACCAGCTCGGCCTTAAAAACACGTCCATCTCGCAGTGCTGAGGTGAAGCAGAGAGAGAGAGTGAGAGAGTGAGAGAGTGAGAGAGTGAGAGAGTGAGAGTGTCCTGGTCTGCCTGGGTGGGAAACACCCACAGAGACCCTCAAGACACAAGCTGTGACATACACAGAGTATTATTCCTGTATTTTATTTGTTCTATGAGTTTTTTTCTCAACATGGCTCATGTTAACACATTAAAACACAATATCCACTCTCTGGACATAAAAGCACAGCTGTGTGTAAGTGCAGACTGTTCATTGTTTTGTTCAAAATACAACAAAAATGTGAGTAACACAAAGAGCAGTGGCTGATCCTTCACCCTCCAGGGTTCCTCCTTTAGGACGTGAACCTGCAGACAGCCGATACTGACTAATGGTGCTGCGTGTTCTCCTGCTGTGGAACAGATATGGTGACCACAGGTTCAGAGAGTACGATTACACAGAGCCAGGGTAACGCAGTCGGCGATGACTTTGCTGATATGATCATGGCAATCTTCCTCTTCTGGTCAGACCCTGGTTGTAACTGGAATTTATTGCACGCCAATGATCCATGCCGACCGGTCACAGAGATCAAACAGTGGCGCTGTGGACACGGCGAAGGTGCGGGTTCGAGTATTAACCTCTGAGCAAGGCGTCCGGCGTCTGTTGTGTGTGAGGTGTGAGGATTGCTGCGGTCAGGAAGCAGGCTGCACGGCGAGAGGTTCATGTGGTGGAGGGCAGGCCGTGCAGCGTCCAGCCCCTCAGAGTGAAGGGCTCCACCTGATGTAGCAGAGGAGGTGAGTCCAGTCAGAGCCAGGTGAAGACGAGAGGAGACACCCAAAAGAGGAGGAGGAGTGGGGAGTCATGGGGGGGGGGGGAGTCATGGATTATTCGTAGAATAATCGTAGAAACCTCCTCACACAGGAAGAGGACGTTGGGACAAATAGGAAGTCCAAAAGTGGTTTAGTGCCAACCGAGTTTGTGAAAGCAGACAGTTCACAGCATTGAAAGAAGGGATGTGTGCACCATTTCGAGGGCCAGACAGTCTGACACCTTTTTTTTTTAACACATTTTTGGGGGCAGAAACCCCCTCAGAAGCTCCTGAATGTGAAGGCCTTTTGGAGCCCCTCCTCCTGTTACTCAAGCTGCACCTTAACAAAGAGTCCTGGCTTCTGAACCGACCCCTGGTGTAAGCCAACACCGACCCGTCGGTACCAGGGGGGGACAAAAGCCCTGCAGCCAGCTCCAGCCCCCCCCCCCCCCCCCACAGCCTTTACCCAATCAGCCCACAGAATGTCGTTACCAGTTTATCTCTCCACTTCCTGTCATACAGCCCCCCCCTCATCGCCAAAACCAGACCCCCGGTCCGATTCCCAGGCCGCCTTGGAAACACCCGCACCACCATCCCACACCCACCCATCCGGCGTGCCCACCCACACCCACCCACACCCACCCCCACACACACCCACACACACCCACACCCCCCTCCAGCTCGGAGGTGTTCCTCATGCTTCTCCGTCAAGCAAGGTCAGATCTGGATATTAACAAGCATCGTCAAATGATGATGATGATGATGATGATGATGATGATGATGATGATGATGATGATGATGATGAGAGGAAAGATGCAAGAGTACTCCAAGGGCAGCAGAACAAGACTCCCTTATCTCCCTTATCACGTTATCCAGCTTTACTCCTGATGACTTTATACCCTCATTGGACTTTTTGTTTTGGTTTTAGTGTGTTGAACACATTCATGGCTAAATGGAAACACAACGCAAAAGACAGATCACTCACTCACGCCGATTTCATTACCAGCACCAAAACACCCACTCCTAAAATGATGAAAGTCACTTCAGTATGAAGTACGAGATGTGTTGGGGAGTGACCCGCACACAGCAGAACCGGGCTGGTTCTCTGTGTGTGGTTCACATCACCACAGCAGAACCCGACTGGTTCTCTGTGTGCGGTTCACATCACCACAGCAGAACCGGACTGGTTCTCTGCGTGCGGTTCACATCACCACAGCAGAACCCGACTTGGTTCTCTGCGTGCGGTTCACATCACCACAGCAGAACCGGACCGGTTCTCTGTGTGCGGTTCACATCACCACAGCAGAACCTGAACGGTTCTCTGCGTGCGGTTCACATCATCACAGCAGAACCGGACCGGTTCTCTGTGTGCGGTTCACATCACCACAGCAGAACCCGACTTGGTTCTCTGCGTGCGGTTCACATCACCACAGCAGAACCCGACTTGGTTCTCTGCGTGCGGTTCACATCACCACAGCAGAACCGGACTGGTTCTCTGCGTGCGGTTCACATCACCACAGCAGAACCTGAGCGGTTCTCTGAGTGCAGTTCACATCACCACAGCAGAACCTGACTGGTTCTCTGAGTGCGGTTCACATCACCACGGCAGCGCAGGATGGCGGAGGGGAAGGGCCCGCGGCCGTCCGGTTCTGCGTTCTCCTCCCTCTGATGAGTTCAGCTGGGGGCGCCGGCCGAGGACAACGCGGCGAGCGGGACATTGGTGGAACAGGAACCACAGCACGCACTCCGGCCCCTCCCCCCCCCTGCCCACCTCGACGACCAGTGGAGAGCCCGGCGTTGCCATGGAAGCGGGGAGGGTTGCTATGTGCTCAGTATGCACTGCTCAGAGATAGATGAGAGAGAGGGAGAGAGAGAGAGAGAGAGAGAGAGAGAGAGAGAGAGAGAGAGAGAGAGAGAGAGAGAGAGAGAGAGAGAGGAGAGACAGTGTGGTCTATTTAAACACCAGTTCCCCCCCGAAAAAATCTGCAGCCAGGCCTAGCTGACCTTTTAACAGGGATAACATGGCAACTGTCCTGGGCGGGTTCCAGTAGCACATACCCTTCATTCAAAATGCAAAGCAAAGACGCAGCAATCACTAGCCTCCAATGCCCACCTGCTTGGGTAAACACACACGCACACACAGACACACACATGTGATGCCCATCTCCTTCGTCCAGCAACTATGAAGACCTTGATGTATGGCCTTCATCGGGGTTACTGCCTATGGGGAACATGGACATCTCTTGCTGGGGTCTCAAAGTACTGTATGCATTGTATGCGTCCCTGCATTGTGTCTGTAGAGTATGTATTGTATACATCTCTGCATAGTGTCTGTAGAGTATGCATTGTATACATCTCTGCCTGGTGTCTGTAGAGTATGTATTGTATACATCCCTGCACAGTGTCTGTAGAGTATGTATTTTATACATCCCTGCCTGGTGTCTGTAGAGTATGCATTGTATACATCTCTGCCTGGTGTCTGTAGAGTATGTATTGTATACATCACTGCCTGGTGTCTGTAGAGTATGTATTGTATACATCACTGCCTGGTGTCTGTAGAGTATGTATTATATACAGTACATCACTGCCTGGTGTCTGTAGAGTATGTATTGTATACATCCCTGCACAGTGTCTGTAGAGTATGTATTGTATACATCCTCACATGGTGTCTGTGTGAACAGAGCAGCTGTTAGGGCTCTCCGAACATCTTCAACCAGACCTGATGATGAATCTGTTTTCTTTTCTCTTTGGCCGAACATGTAGTTATTTCAACCATCTTATATGTAATCCCTCATCAGCCTCCCTAAAGCCAGCTTGTGTACGGACAGCGATATTATCTGGGTTACCATCAGTGATTCATTCCTGTGAGTTATGTGTGCTATGCTACGGTGATGACTGTATCTAGACAATCAAATAGCTTACATTCAGTTAGCATTCACACAGTTAGCATACTTCTCTAGCCACCCCCTAACAGGTGTTCTATAGACAACACAAAAAGAGTTAGCATACTTTCAGCTGGCATACCTTTTAATTAGCATACATTCAGTCAGCATACCTTCACTTGGCATACATTCAGTTAGCGTACATTCAGTGAGCACAGATTTCCGTTAGCATACATTCCGTTAGCACACATATAGCTAGCGTACATTTAGTTAGCACATATACTGTATTGTTAGCGTGCATTCAGTTAGCACACATTCAGTTAGCGTGCATTCAGTTCTCGTGCATTCAGTTAGCGTGCATTCAGTTCTCATGCATTCAGGTAGCAAGCGTTCCCCAGCCCGTTCTCAGACAGATGTTCTGTAGATCACAGGCGAGGCGCGCTCCCTGCGGTAACGCGATACTTCTTCTGTTCCCTGTGTCTGTGGAGAACAGGTTTTATGGTGGGGCTTGGTTACTGAGGCCTTCCCTGCTCCCTGCCTTCATTTGTTCAAACCTTCCCCTGGGATTCCCAGGGGGCAGTAAAGGTGATGAGTGGCTCTGTGTGTCTTGCTGGCAGCTTTTAGTTCAGGGAGCGTGGAGACTGTAAGTCAGTAGCCATGTGTTGTTGTGTTGTGTCCAATGCACTCTCATGCCTGTGTGTATTTTACTGTGATTTTACTGTGTCTGTGGGTAGTGTTCGTGTTTGAGTATGTATGTGTGTGAGTATGATTGTGTGTGTGTGTGTGTGTGTGTGTGTGTGTGTGTGTGTGTGTGTGTGGGTGGGTGTGGGTGTGGGTGTGTGTGTATGTATGTGTGTGAGTATGATTGTGTGTGTGTGTGTGTGTGTGTGTGTGTGTGGGTGGGTGTGGGTGTATGTATGTGTGTGAGTATGATTGTGTGTGTGTGTGTGTGTGTGTGTGTGTGTGTGTGTGTATGTATGTGTGTGAGTATGATCGTGTGTGTGTGTGTGTGTGTGTGTGTGTGTGTGTGTGTGTGTGTGTGTGTGTGTGTGTGTGTGTGTGTGTGTCAGGGTCCCAGACATCCCTGTTTTCCGGGTAAAGACCCCATCTTTACTGGCCTGTCTGAGGCTGCAGGTGTCCCCTGGAGGTGTTTCCTTTTGGGGGGACCTGAATAACATCTCGATGGGGAGGGTCTTGATGATGCGTGTTGAGACAGCTGGTGGTCCGGAGTCTGGCTGTGACTCAACACGGCTGATCATACACACTGTGTGTGTGTGTGTGTGTGTGCGTGATTGTAGCATGTGTATGTCTATGTGCACGTGTGTGCGTGCCTTTGTTTATGAGTACGCCATATGCTGTGCGTGCGTATGTGTGTGTGTGTGTGTGTCTGTGTGTCTGTGTGTGTGTGTGTGGGCGTATGTGTGTGTGTGTGTGCGTGTGTGTGTGTGTGTGTGTGTGTGCGTGTGTGTGTGTGTGTGTGTGTGTGCGTGTGTTTGTGTGTGTGTGTGTGTGTGTGTGTGTGTGTCTGTGTGTGTGTGTGTGTGTGTGTGTGTGTGTGTGTGTGTGTGTGTGTGTGTGCTTAGCAGACAGGAAGTGCGCCTGGACAGAGGGACCCCTGCTCCACTGGTACCCCAGGTGTACCTCGATGTGCTGAGTGGAGGAATGCAGGGCCTGAGGTGTAAGGCGTGGCCTGCTCCCCCATCTCTCCCCCCTCTCTCCCCCACGGTCCGAGGGCACCTGTTTTTCTTCTTAGTGTACAGAGAGGCGTGGAGGCCGGGGAGAAAGGCAGGGGGGAGAGAGGAGGAGAGAGGCAGGGGGAGAGGCAGGAGGGAGGCAGGGGAGAAAGGCATGGGGGAGAGAGGAGGGGAGAGAGGAGGGGAGAGAGGAGGAGAGAGAGGATGAGAAAGGCAGGGGGGAGAGGAGGAGAGAGAGGATGAGAGAGGCAGGGGGGAGAGGGGGGGAGCAAGGCAGGGGGGAGAGGCAGGGGGAGAGGGGGGGAGAGAGGCAGGGGGGAGAGAGAGAGAGACTGCACCACGGTGGAAACACACTGAAAGCCAAACAGCCGTGGCAGCTGAAACTCATGGTAGACATTTGATTGTACCTTTTTTTTTTTTTTAATA
>JAXIVH010000039.1:1665650-1705650 GCA_036785325.1 Urophycis tenuis
CAGTCCCGCAGTCAGCCACCAGGGGGCGGGCTACACTAACATTTCGAAGGTGAGGAAAATCGAACCGTGTCGTCGAACATTAACATGGTTGACTACATTTCTAAGTTTAGCACACATATATTTTGAGTGCAAAATAATCAAAACGCACATAATAGCACAACGCATAAGGGCAACACACACGCTTGCACGTATACGCACACACACGCACGCGCGCACACACACACACACACACACACACACACACACACACACACACACACACACACACTCATACATACACGATGATAGAGGAATTTGCCAAAGGGCAATGCCCATTGAACCACTTCTCTATCAATGCAATCTCTTTCACAAAATTTCGCTGTCCGGCGATACGTTGGAATGACAAAAGCTGCCTCTAGGTAGCTGGCCTGCAGTCTCTAAACTGATCAAATGTGTTTGCTTTGCTGTTGTTTTCGTTAAGAAAAGATCACCTTAAAACATCAGGGAGACACACTGGCCGCACCAGGGTTATGGTAACGAGATCGTTCGGCTCAGTCTATTTCAGCCACCGTGGACTGCCGCTCGGACCAGTGCTCATGCTTTCGGTATTACGCACACACAACTGGCGCCATTTGTCAAGACGGTTGTCTTGGGTGCGTGTGGTGACACCAACAGAGTTTACCTGGGCCTCCCAAAATAGAGCGACCGCGCCAAGAGGCGTGCGTGCAGAGGCGCCCCGCTGTGCGGACGGGGCTGGAGCCGCGCGCCACCATTCCGCCCGGGGCGCGAGGCAGGAGAAGAAGAAAAAAAGAAAAGGGATTCCAGCAGCCAATGAGGAGGCAGCATCCAGCCCCCTGTTCTATAACACCGTCCGGCGGGGGCCGAGCGATGCCACAACTAAGTTCCAGCAGCTGGGAGAGTTTCACTTGGACTAACCCTCACAGAGAGAGCGTGCGTCGAGAGCGCACCAGTCGCTGACTAGTCTTTTTTTCAGAGCTTTGATACACATCCATAGAGCTCCACACACTCGCCTTGGACTGTTTCCCCCTCCGGTGGGCGGCTTTGCACGATGAGCGCCGGACAGACTTACGAGAAGAAGATCGCGAGCATTTTGACCGACCTCCCGGGATCTATGAGTTGTCACCCGAGCTCAAAGGACTCTCCGACTCTGCCCGAGTCGTCGGTTACGGACATGGGTTACTACAGCGGCCAGGGGCCCCACGGCTACCACGATTACTACCAGGGCCAGAGTTACGGCCAGCCCATGAATTCGTACCATCACCAGTTTAATTTGAACGGAATGGGGGGCAACGCTGGGGTGTACCCCACGAAACCCGAGTACCCCTACACGAACGCGTACAGACAATACGGACACTATAACAGGGACCACCTGCAGCCTTCCCCCGCCGGCTCAGGTAAGCGCAGCCCCGCGTGTTGAAATAATGACGCGCAATTCTTCCGTGTTGTCGGGAGGGGAAAGCTCGCGTGCGAGGCTCCTAAATTCCTTCAAGGTGTTTGCTCGGACGACACGCGGCGAGGTGTTCACACACGACACATAAGATGCAAAGTATCAACACAGTCATTAAGTAAAGAGTCGTGTAGGACAATGGATCGTGTGGTATGACAGCTCTTATTTGAAATTGCAATGCGTAAGTTTTGACCGCATGGTCTGTGAACGTTTCTGGTAGAACAACATCTTCCTTTAAACCATAACTGTTGGAAGTTGTCCCTTATTAGATTTGTTCGGAGGCAATGCAAAAGACACAGACACAAAAAATATTGGTAGACTTGCTGCTTCATTGTATTTTTTTTCCTGAGCTATGCGAAATATATATTTGTATAATTGTTTTATACATTATTATTATTATTGTTATTAGGCTATTATTATTATTATTATTATTATTATTAGGCTGTTATTATTATTATTATTATTATTGTTATTGTTATTATTATGCTTATTATTATTGTTGTTATTGTTTATTTATTTGAGGTAAACAACCATGCAATTAACTGCAAAATAATTTCTGATTTGTCTGTGTGCAGTACTTCTTTTTCGTGTCTTTCTTTGACTGTGAAACAAAAAAAAACTAATCCGAATTTTTTGGCTGCCTTTTCCATCAGTAAAAGAAGAGGCCGAGCCGGAGGTTCGCATGGTGAACGGAAAGCCCAAGAAGATCCGCAAGCCCAGAACCATCTACTCCAGCTACCAGCTCGCCGCGCTGCAGAGGCGCTTCCAGAAGGCGCAGTATCTGGCGCTGCCCGAGAGGGCTGAGCTCGCGGCGCAACTCGGCCTCACGCAGACGCAGGTAAACGTCAAATGTCTCGCGATGTGCGCATTACAGACGTCGTACATCCGACGACGATGTAAATACGCATTCATGCGATATTCGCGTTATGTAGCCTACTGAAGACCCGGTTTGGGGAATATTCCCCGACGAGCAATTACGCATGCATAGCCCCTTGGTGCCAAAACGTTTTTTTTTAGCGTTTTACAATTTGTACCAATACTAATTCATTCAGAAATTATTAACAAAACGTTTTCTTATTATTGACCTATAGACAAATAGTTTTGACCTCTTTATTGTGTTTACCTTTCCGTGATAATAACACATTATTTTGGTTCTCTGATAGGTCAAGATCTGGTTCCAGAACCGGAGGTCCAAATTCAAGAAGCTGTACAAGAACGGCGAGGTTCCCCTGGAGCACAGCCCCAACGCCAGCGACTCCATGGCCTGCAACTCCCCGCCGTCTCCCGCGGTGTGGGACAGCAGCACCCCGCAGGGCACCCCCGTTACCAGGCCTCAAGTCCCGCAGCCAACCCACAGCTCGTCGCCGCCCTACCTGGAGGATTATAACAACCACTGGTACCAGCAAGGAGCGCACCTACAGCACCCCGGCACCGTACACCACCCGGTACCGCAGCAGAGCGTCGGTGCGGTTTACTAAAGACAAAATGACTCGGAGCCGTTTTTTTTTTCCGAGGGCCTGTCCTTTCGCATTGACTCTGTAGAGCAAACAACTTGACTGGATCGGGAAGTCGGCCTGAAACGCCGAGCTAACAAACTCAACGTTTCTTTGGTTTGTTTTGGATGTTCGTCTCCTGACGCACCAGAGACTCTGGGCAGTAACAGTAGAGGACACGAACGTGTCAGCCGTGCAGCAGATTCACGTGCGGGATTTGGAATCACTTCGTGGCCTATATTTAAATGACGTCTGGCGTGGTTTTTAAATTATTTATCGCTGGTTGTTTTTTTTCTTCTTTAAATTAGTTTTGGAAATGAGTATTCTAAAAAAAACGCGTTTAAAGAAGTTGTCTAACCAGAAATCAAAGAAGATAAAACTGTGCAGTTCATCCATACGACATTCAAATAAGGAATATGGGTCTGCAGATGCGTGGGCCCTCGGGTACTCAGGTCATATTTATAACGATTTGTACAAATGTTGAAGGCTGTAAATATGTGTTTATAAGTAGAACCACTATGACATATTTGTTTGAAATTGAAAGCACTGCGGTGCCTACACATCGTTTTTATATCCAAGAACTTCACTCACCCTTCTCATGAATAAAGGTTTCAATTACATTTCTTGTATCGGTACTTTTTTTAATAGCCCTATGTTTACAATTAAATATCAATAATTAATATTTACGAATCAGGTAGATCATTTAATGTAACAACAACAACAATAATAATAATAATAATAATAATAATAATAATAATAATAATAATAATAATAATAATATCAAAAATAACAACTACATTTTCACCGTGGTATCCTTTGTTTTTTCGGTCCATTATTTATATGCAGTATGTGTGTGTGTGTGTGTGTGTATCTCCCAAACACACACACACACACACACACACACACACACACACACACACACACACACACACACACACACACGCACACACACACACACACACACACACACGGGATATTAAAGTCAGAAATAAAAAATGGCGGAGGAGAAGAAGACGCAGGCCTTCACCACGAGCCAGGGCTGCTGATTGGCTGACGGATATTAACTCCATAAATTCCTTTTCCAACACCTTCTGATTTAAATGAGACCATAATAGCATAGATAATAGCATATAATAAAACAACTCAACCGAGAGGGGAAATTAATTACAAAAAATCAAAAGGCCAACTAACTAGCCAACCTAAAACCTGAGCCGCACAAACTATAACTACACGGAGCCTGTAACTGTGATTACGGGCTATACTAATAACATGGAAATGAATTGAACTGAATTGCCATTAACTGAACTGAAGTGAAGGGAGCACCCTGGGGTGCACCCTGAGGCGCAGGGCCGCGGGGTCGCTTGCATTCTGTATGGACGCGACGCGCTCACGGAGCTGTATGCGCATGTGCAGACCTAAACACTTAGGAGTTCGCGATTTAACATTTAATTTAAGGTGCACCGTTCACTTAGACATCGATTTTAAGGCAAAAATATACCCGTTTAATTTGGCTTTAACTTTTATGCATAGTACAGTGGTGGGTTATAACGATGATTGCCATCATTTTGCAGTAATTGAACTCATGATTCTCATAAATGTAACGATATTCATTCATTAAACTTATTGATTCATGTTCTGAAACATGTGCAACATGAGCAACATGTGTCTGCTCAGCGCTCTCCCCATGGGCGCCTTGTCAAAAGCACGTTGATCGTAACGATTTTTCTTCACTCCTGGAACGAAACAACGTGATCCTCGCGTCACCACGTCGTGGTAACCGTGTAACTTTCTGTCGCTCAATTCGTGTTGGAATGCAGCCCGCGTGTCAGCAACGCATCGCCGACCCGTTCAACCGAAATAACACAGTGTCAAAATACAGAAACAGACTGGGTCGGTCCACATAAGGAGCCCGTCCCGGGCCTAATCCCGTTACACCCCGGACATTATCGCACGGCCTCACGAACGCGATCCCAGTTGTCTCCGGACTCAATCGTGATTGCGGTGTTTGGTATTTCAACACGCTGAGCCCACAAATGCGGGCCGATGACAGTTGCTCTTTAATATTGCCTGAGATCTCCACTCCAGTACATCTGACCTTCCCCTCCGCGGCTCCCTCTCCATGTGTGGCCCCGGCCCGTACACTTGGCTCACCCTCACACCGCCAGGGGAGGCATGTGTGGAAAAGACAAATGTGTGTGTGTGTGTGTGTGTGTGTGTGTGTGCGCGCCTTAGCTACAGGCTGCATGCACTCTTGTTGTTGTGTTTGTGTGTGTGTGTGTGTGTGTGTGTGTGTGTGTGTGTGTGTGTGTGTGTGTGTGTGTGTGTGCCTTAGCTACAGGCTGCACGCACTCTTGTTGTTGTGTTGTGTGTGTGTGTGTGTGTGTGTGTGTGTGTGTGTGTGTGTGTGTGTGTGTGTGTGTGTGTGTAGGTGTGTGTGTGTGTGTGTGTGTGTGTGTGTGTGGTGTGTGTGCGTGTGTGTGTGGGCTTGCCAGGTCAAACAGCCACATACACACACACACGCACACACACACACACCCATAACTAAACATTACCAGCGTACATCAAGTGCATAAAGGAGCCTTTAGAGAGTGAACTGTTGAACTCTGATGTGATACGGGGCATCACACGAAGAACACCGCGAGCAACAAGAAGAAGAAGAAGCACAAGCAGAAGAGGAAGAGGAAGGGGAAGCTGGTGGCGGTGTCCTCCCTCCCCTTCATCACAACACTCAACAGGGTGGGTGTCAGGAGAGCCGGGGTCCCAGAGGGGCGGCCAAGCAGGGGCCGGCCCGGGGTCTCGTTAGCCCCCTGGATGGACAGCCGGCAGCTGGCGGCGCTGTGGATGAGCCCAGGAGGTCCTCCTCTGCATTAGGATCACTCACTGGGCCCATTCTGCCGCGGACCGCGCAGAACCACGCCGAGGTGGGAGAGGCGGGCTGACAGCTGAGGATGCGTGGACTCTAGGTGACCCAGGGCTGTCGCTGCCGCCGGGCCCCGCTGGAGCCAAGCGGGCCGGGGCGCGGTCCCGTCTCAGGGCCGCACGACAAACCACCAGGGTGGGCAACAACTCAGGTTGTCCCGATCCCGCCGCAGATGGGAACAGCGTTTGGAAACGTGTCTGATCTGCCGTGGCCCTGTGTGTGTGTGTGAGGTGTGTGTGTGTGTGTGTGTGTGTGTGTGTGTGTGTGTGTGTGTGTGTGTGTGTGTGTGCGTGTGTGGGTGTGTGTGGGTGTGTGTGAGGGGTGTGTGTGTGTGTTTGTGTGTGTGTGTGTGTGTGTGTGTGTGTGTGTGTGTGTGTGTGTGTGTGTATGTGTGGGTGTGTGTGTGTGTGTGGGTGTGAGCGGTGTGTGGGTGTGTGTGTGTGAGCGGTGTGTGTGTGTGTGTGTGTGCGTGTGTGTGTGTGTGCGTGTGCGTGGGTGTGTGTGTGGGTGTGTGGATGCATGTGTGTGTGTTATCTTAAGGCGCCAGCCTGTGTGTCACAATAAGAGCGTGCTTTGTTCTTCGAGGTGTAAATACAGTGAGCCTGTGGTTTGGGAGTGGGTCACGCAGGCCTCGCTGGCCTGCCGCTGACTCGGCCGGCGCCACAGGAGAGCAACAGAGAAAGTCTTGAACAGCCTTGATGGCGTGCGTGATGTATGGTGTGTACACCTCTCATTAAAAACCCCTCCCTGGTTGGGAACTGAAGGACGTATGAACGACACCGGCAGAGTGTGTGTGTGCGTGTGTGTGTGTGTGTGTGCACGTGTGTGCGTGTGCGCACATGCGTGTGTGTGCGTGCGTGCGTGTGTGTGTATGTGTGCATGTGTGTGTGCACGTGCGTGCATGTGCGTGTGCATGCTTGCGTGCATGTGCGCGCGTGCGTGCATGGGTGTGTGTGCATGCGTGCCTGCATGTGTGTGTGTGTGTGTGTGCGTGCGAGTGTGCACATGTGTGCGTGTGTGGGTGGAGCTGAACACAACCATAGAGCCGTCTAATCACTCCCGTTAAGAACAATAATCGGCCTGCGGAGCCTCCCATCACAGCAGTGAGACCACCGTAACCACACACCCCTCCGCCCGACGTGGTCCTGCCGTTAAGACGGCCCACCGACACACCATGTGACCTGAACCCCCCCCCCCCCGCCCCCCCCTCTCTGGAGCAGCAGTGGCCGTCATCATTGTAATGTGCAGATGTAAAATTGCCGATGATTCCCAGTGATGTCCCGTCACCTCCACCAGCAGCCCCCCGGTCTCTCCTCTGCTCCAGGGCCGGACCACCAGGACACGGAGAGAGGGGTACGGAGCACCCACACCCACGCACGAGTGTGTGTGTGTGTGTGTACGTGTATTTATGTGTGTGTGTGTGTATGTGTGTGTGTGTGTGTATGTGTGTACGTGTGTGTGTGTGTACGTGTGTGTGTGTGTACGTTTGTGTGTGTGTGTATGTATGTGTGTGTGTGTGTACGTGTGTGTGTGTGTGTGTGTACGTGTGTGTTTGTGTGTGTAGATGTGTGTGTGTGTGTGTGTGTGTATGTGTGTGTGTGTGTGTATGTGTGTGTGTGTGTGTACGTGTGGGTACGTGTGTGTATGAGTGTGTATGTGTGTGTACGTGTGTGTACGTGTGTGTGTACGTGTGTGTACGTGTGTGTACGTGTGTGTATGTGTGTATGTATGTGTGTGTACATGTGTATGTGTGTGTACGTGTGTGTGTTTGTGTGTGTGTGTGTGTGTGTGGGTACGTGTGTGTACGTGTGTGTGTGTGTGTGTGTGTGTACGTGTGGGTACGTGTGTGTATGAGTGTGTATGTGGTACGTGTGTGTACGTGTGTGTACGTGTGTATGTGTGTGTACGTGTGTGTACGTGTGTGTTCACAGCCCTCCAACCGCCATGTTTTCCTCCAAGAAAAACGGAGCTTTGCGCTTCATTAACATCAAGCAGACCTCCTTTATATCTACACACACACAAACACACACACACACAGACACACACACACACACACACGAGGGGTCAGGACGGGTTTTTGTTGCTGCTTGGCGTCCTGGAGCTACAGGACCTCCGGACGTCTCCTACCAGGTAAGGGACAGTGTGAGTGTGGTGGAACCCGCCGTGGTCTTTGGGCACGCGTGACGTTCTGAGCACAGCGGGGAGGAGGTGAACCTGGAGGGGAGGAGCCGTGAGGTGATGACCCCTGGAATGACATCACAACCAGCCTCCCGTTGCAGGTTTACACGCATAAAACGGTCTTCTATTTTAGTATTCAACCCGTGAGCTCCAGGGTGTCGTTTATGCAGGTCCTGTTCGTGAACTATTACACCGTTTTAAAACGGAGCTGATCTTTTCAGACCGGAGACTAAAACTCAATCAATCAACGCTCCAGCCCGCGGTACAGAAGAAGAGAGGCTGTTTAGGCCCAGGTTATAAATAGTCTGCTCTTAATGTTTCAACAGTTTAAGGCCCAACATGTGCAAATCAGTACAAACAACTATTAATCAACCGTTGCTCTTCGTTCAGTGATTCATCATTTCATTAAAACCTACTTGTCTCTACGCACGCAATCAGTTCATCGCCTTTAGATCAGCAAAAAAAATCGCAATGAATCAAGTCGTTGTTTGAGAATATACATCGAGGCCGACCTAACGGAGACTGAACGATTTCTCACAGTGTAGACATCTCGCTCCAGTTTCTCTCTCTCTCTCTTTCTCTCTAGTTTTTTTCTTTCTCCCTTTCTCTCTAGTTTTGTTCTTTCTCTCTTTCTCTCTATTTTCTTTCTTTCTTTTCCATTTTTTCGTTCTGTCTCTCTGCATTTCTTTGGAACTTTAATATTCCCATGAAGCTTTTTATTTCGTTATTTTCCCTAGAATGACACTAAAACACCTTCGGGGCCCGAGCGGTCTGCAGTGGAACGCGTTGCGGGATGGTGTGTAACACTGCGGAGGTGTGGGACACACTATACCAGTTCAGCTGCGTTGACAAACGGTTTATGGGTATGATTGACTACAGGCCTTTACAAATGACCCATATCGAAAGCTGTATTCAGAGTCAGTCAACCTGCTTGAAACATTAACATGTAGGTGACATTTTAATTGTTCAGATTCTGTGCACAAAGCCTTGGCAGAATTATAACATAGCCAATAGGCACACTTTATCTGTTTGGCTTTATATGTTGATAGATGGATTTTACTAGATGACATTAAATATGAAAGGCTATATTTTAGTAGGCTAAAGATGCGATGTTGCACACATTGTACTCAACAGTATAAATGTACAGTTATAGTTCACCTGAACCTAGTTCTGTATTAGAAGTAGGCCTACTGGTAGCCCTATACTGTAATAATGAGAGCCCAGAATAATTATAGGCCGGTATAAAAAACCTACAATGAAATAGATCACTCAGAGATACGCGTGGCGTTGGAGTGACGGCGGGACTAACGAACAAAGCGTTTCTAAAACCACAAAGAAAAACAATGATTGCCAATCAGAGCATCGTTTTTATTCCTGTTAGTTTGCATAGCTTTTCTGTAATTTGATATAGGCCTAAACAATGACACCTGACACGAATGATGCCACTAAATTTAAACAGCCCGTTTCGTCTCCCCGGCAGCGGCTCATCATTTGCACACTTTTTTGATATTGAAAGCGGATTGAAATTTTCTACAAAACCGTATCCAAATCCGAACCACGTTACATGGTGCCACGTTAACTTAACCAGTTAGCTCATCTATTTGAATCAATTATAACACACACACGCACACACACACACACACACACACACACACACACACACACACACACACACACACACACACACACACACACACACACACACACACACAACCCGACAAGACCATAAAAATACGAATAAAAAGAAAACTCAAAAGGAAAAACTCAAAAAGAAACGTGTGCTTTTCGTCGGCGGAGAAGTAGCCTATATCGGCCTGGCTGAGAAATCGTCCTTTGTGGAACCAAACGCTCCGCGCGCAGGAAAGCGACGTGTGGTTCACACGACAGCGAGGTGACCTCGACGTCACATCATGTGCGGCCGGCCGGGGGTCTCCTGCTGGTGGGGGTGAGGGTGGTGGTGGTGGGGTCGGTGGTGATGGTGGTTTGGGTACCAGTGACCAAAGTTGTTCATGTAATTGTTGGGATGCATGGGCGTCCCTTTGTTCGCCATGGATACCTCCCAGAGCTGGGGCAGCGCTGGGGAGCGGGACGGGGACACGGAAGACGTGCCGTGGAGATGCTCTCCTTCAGCCGCGCCGCCGTGTTTCAGGATTTTCTTGTACTTGGAGCGTTTGTTCTGGAACCAGATCTTCACCTTCAAAATAAAAGAGGGACAGCCTCATCAGCGTTGAGCAACAGGCCGGGACAATAACACAAGCGGTGCGTCGCGCGTGTCAACACGTGGATCTAACGCGCGACGCAAACGATCTGCGTTTGAGTTGTTTCCGACCACCAGGGAACATGGTTGTCGGAGGTAGACCCGTTTCAGCAGCGTTCTGAAACGGGTCTACCACTGTTGCTCAATCCACTTGCTAAATCGCATTTCACTGCACAAAGCATATAGTGGCGCACGAAGTAGGCTACTTCAGTTTCAACATTCCCATTGTTACTTAATGCGTCCTCTGAAAACAACCATTAAAGAACACGGCAAGACCGACTCAAACGAGTCGGCATGATGAGTCCCGCATTTGCATTTCCCTTACATTTTCACACAATTTTAGGTTTAAAAAGCAGTTAAGTTCACAGAGTGACCGAAATGGCCCAAGGGAGTACACAGGGAACGTTAGACGCGTAAAGGTCTCCTGTAGACCACTGGAACAAAGGCGCGTTCTCAGGGATTACGGCAGGTTTAACAGGGAGGGGCCTGACAGACTGGATTCATTTGCTTATGTGACAGTTTGGAAGAAAAACAAAGATTACCACACAAACGACATTTCATACAGGGATTAAGGAAGCATTCTGCGAGTATTTGTAGGTATTTTGAGTAAGCGGTAAGTAAAAAACCATCTAAGACCAAGTGAATGTGCCGCCTTTTGTGTTGCGCACCTGCTTGTTTACTTCAGGTTACCACGACCAGCCTGCACACGATGTGTGTGTGTGTGTGTGTGTGTGTGCGTGTGTGCGTGTGTGTGTTTGTGTGTGCGTGCGTGCGTGCGTGTATGCGCGTGTGCGATTTAAATTGATATTTTAAACCCGTATTATTAATTAGACATCTTTACATTATACAGTAAAAACCTAATTGAATATAAATCACGAAAATACGTTACAGACCTAAGATATAAATAACTGCTGTTACGCGCTAATTATGGTTATCTTAGTACAAATAATTGTAGATGTTCTTTAAGATAATTTAGTTTTCTTAATCCTTCATTGTTGACACAGCGGCTCCAAAAATGCCATAAAATATAAATGTAAAAAGTATGATATTAAAGCTGTTCGATCTCATCGTATCAAAACACGATCCCCATAAAGTAGACTCTGGCACTCTGACTCTGGCCCGGACGCGCTGTTTCATCTCCTGTCAGCCCGAGGCCAAACTCCACCGCGAGCATCACATCCATTTTCCTCATTTGGATCCCAAATGTGAAGCACAACTGCATGACCTCACGCACCACGAGCACGTTGGTGACGTGACCCGAGGTACAGGTCACAGGCCCGAAGGTCTGCCAACGTACCCACCAAGGAAAAATAACGCGCAGGGCGCATGGAAAATCTTTGGAACAGGGCTATTCAATACCCAGCACGCAAAAGGGTTCGAACCCCGATGTCCACAGTAGGCTATGTCTGCACTCGGACTCTTTACACTCTCTACATAGTGCACTACTGCTAAATGACTAAACGGTACACTACAGGACTGCTAAATGACAAAACTGTACACTACACTATCGGCCTGATGGTAACGCGTTGGAGATGGTTCTAAACTCGACGCCCACCTGCGTCTGCGTCAGCCCAAGTTTCGCTGCCAGGTCAGCGCGCTCCGGCAGCGCGAGGTATTGGGTCTGCTGGAAGCGCTGGTGGAGCGCCTGGAGCTGCAGGCTGGAGTAGATGGTGCGGGGCTTGCGGATCTTCTTCCCTTTGCCGTTCAGGCGAATTTCCCCGTTTTCAATCACAGTAGACTTCTCACGATCTTTTGGTGGAACCATAATTGGAAAAGGAGAAACAACACGCTGTCAAACCTGTTCTGTTCAGCCCAACTAAATAGATGTTATATATGAATACATATTGGTCAGCAGGGCAACACAGAGGAAGAACGCACTATTCTGTACGCACTTAAATAATAATGATGATAATAGTAAACGAAGAGGAAGCCGCAGCAGTTTCATAAGCCCCAGAAAGATAATAAAGCTAAGAATGAATAAAAAAAAAACTATTCTGGCATATATTTAGGGTATCTACCCCTAAAAATACCTTTTCATGACACGCTTGCTTCTTGCAAGAGATGCGTGCATGGTATGTAGGCCTACATGCACTATGCAAATTACAGGAACAAAATACATCCTATCCTAAATTGCAATTTTAATGTAAAATACGCTCCGCATTTATTCTGTATCTTTCGTTTGCGCACTGTGATTTGACTTGCACTGGAATCCACTGGAACCCGGTGCGAGTCTGTACATCCTGTGTAACGGAGAGATCTGGGCCTGTCGCTGAACGGTTCAAACGGGAACACGACTTCAGCAAGCTGTACAGCAGGCTGACAACAACGATCAAAATGACTCTGGCATTAGCAGTAAAAAAACGACGAGGCAAACACAGACGAGATGAAAGCTGCGTATTGGAAGCAATAACACGGGGGAGTAAAACACTAGCTTCTAGAGGCGGTGGTTGGGCCTGGGCTACACGGGCCATAATGGGGCTTACCAACCCAAGATTATGGTCAATAAAATTAATGGCGCCATCTGCTTTCATTATATAACGCCAGTGGTAAAGAGAGAGGCCTGCTATAGACAGCAGGGAGAAGACTTGTTGCTCCCCATCCCATTTACTCTTGATGACATGCCGCCGGGACCTTTCTCGTTAAAAAAACATTCAATACAACAAATAAAAAATGTCATCAAACTGCGTTTATTGATATTTTTATGTCAGCTAGGCAACATAATATTTGTCGCCATAAATTGTGGAACACGGTCGAAAATTGGACTGACATTTATTAGGCCACTTTTACGTCATAAATATCTTTTTAGCACTGGAGTTATCCAGCAACACTTTGGAGGGCGTGCGTTGTGTTCGGTACGTACCCGTCTCCTCTAACCTCGAGTGGGCCAGGTGAATGTTACTGGTGCTGAGGGGACTGTGCTGGTACGGCCCATACGCGGACGGAGGGTGCGGGTTACCCGTGCCGGGGTAAGCGTAGCCCAGCGAGCGCCCGTACGAGGACGCGCTGTGAGCGAAGGCGCTCTCGTGCTGAGAGTGCCCGCTTGTGTGCAAGCCATGGACGGGGTAAATGTGAGAGAGTCCCGGGGCGGCGTGTGGCTGCTGCTGCTGCTGCTGCTGCTGGTGGTGCCCCGGATGTCCGTGGCCGAATTCAAGAAAGGCCGATTTTGCGGGATCGGAGACATTCAGGCTGTCAGGCGTAAACCCCATAGACATCATTAACTAGAACGCACGAGTCCATAAAACCGTCGCTCTGGAGAGACTTTCATGAGTTATGTCGGCAACTCCGAGACTTCGAAACGCGTTGGAACAAATCCACAATCAATTCCAGCGGATTGCTTGAGAAGAACAACAATTATTCCCACCGCGATGTTCTAAAAGTTAAAAAAGAGGGAGGAAAAACCCCCAAACGGGACTAAAGTAAGTCTTTATAACATTGGTAAACCTGTGTTGATTCTCCACACACCTCTCGCATGTAGACGCGGTGCGCGCCTCCACCTCCACTGCCTCCATCACTGAGCGTTCTGATTGGTCTCCCCGCGCCGCGCCGAGCGCACCACTAAGGTCATTACCATACGACGGCGCGTCCGGCGTTACGCGTCCCGCGATCCACTTAGCGACGCTCAGTGTTCTCATTAATTAATTTCAGATTTCAGATGTGTTTCTGCTGTGATGGTTGAGACTGATATATGATCATAACATGAAACATTTAGACCCGAACCGACGTGGGTTCATTGTTTACCGGAACGCTCCTTATTTTACCCAGATTATTTTATTGTTGTTCAATAATCATGGCGCTATTTAAAGATTGATATAATTAAATTAGAATTATTTTATTTCGTTTTAGATTTCTGAGTACATGTTTACCTATTTCACCACGTCTATAACATAATGGCGTTTTATGAGATGTAGCTGACAAAAATATGCATGCATGCAATTTGTATGCCAACCCAGTCAGGAACGTAGCCCATCTAAACTACATTTGTGATGCTCTCTGAACGCTGACATTGCAGTCATAATGGTGGTAGTAAATGTCAACCAAATAAAGAATATTAGGCCCGGGCCTGTCTTTAACTCCAGTACACCGTCATAGTTACCGAGGCAGCTGCAGGGGATCCAGTATACATGCCTTGATATAGGCCTTCACGTATTGTGACATATTGTCACAATATGTTAGAATTTATGGCCAGCATAAAGAACGGTCGTTAATCGCAATGTTAGTCAGCTGACTGCTGATTGATCCTGCAGAGCGCGAGGCCCGCAGCGCGGCGGGCTCGACGTCACCCCGGGGTGCTCCTGCCGAGGCCTTCCGTTGAGAGGCAGCATCACGGATACTTCAGCATGACTTCACACTTTGGTTTGGGCCAAACGTTGTCTCGTGAGAACCATTTCACCAGCCGCTGATTTAATAATACTACACAGCATAATAATGATACTTAATAATGATATTAACAATAACAATAGGTCTGACATTATTATTATTAATAGTCCTACAAATAATACGGATAATAATGTTAGGCTTTTATTCTTCATTGATTATTATTATTACTATGATTATGATTATTGGTTTAATTAGTATTAGTATGATTATTAGTAGTATTAGCATGATTATTATCATTATTATTACGATTATGTTGATTATTATTATTATTAGAATCCCCAATGGATAATAACAATAACAATATTTGTAATAATAATGATTAATGATTAATGATTATTATTATTAATAATGTTGTTAATAATGAATAGAATAATTTTAATATTAATAATTACTTTTTATCAATACTTCAATAACAGTAATATTAATTATTGTTAGTATTTTGATCATCATTATTATTGTAGTAGTAATAGACACAGTAGTCGTAATATAAGTAGCAGCCTTAACAATAATCTTAACTAACATCAGCATATTTATGTATGCATTAAAACATGTAGGCCTACTTTGTGAGCGCGTTACAGCAATGTGTTCATCCATTTGACACCCTGCTCCTCTCCCCGCGGCGGTTCCTCCGTGGGGGGCTCGCGGCGGCCCACCAGGGGTCACGCAGCTCTTCGGTACCCGACATGATTCATTCACTCAGACTACTTCGGCGTGTAAAACAAATACCAGCAGAACTGTATGGAAAGAGAGAACCAGAGGCTTGAACCAGATATCAACATTGTGACGACCGCCCAGTGGCCGGACCACAGGTTGTTCCTCCCGGTAGTTATGATTTCATGCCCACTGAGGAAAGACGCATGGGGGAAGGGGAAGTATGGGGGGGGGGGGGGGGGGTATGAATTGAAAGGCTAATAACACCCGTGGATAAGTTTGTAGTTCACACGAGACGGGTTGGAGACAACTTATGCGCACGTCCTCAAGGTGTCATTCGCTTTCATAGACAGCTCAAGTACTCCGTTAACAAACCACGTCCTCATCCGAAAGGATGGAAGACGGTTTAGTCAGCACAACCGCGAGCGTTCGGATTCACGCGTGGAAATACACAGAAAGGTGACCACGCGCTCAGACCACCGTAACGTGTTGACTTCCCCCCCCCCCCTACAGGTGCACTGGAGCGCCAGTTTAGGGGAAACCACTGGCCAAAGAAACATAAGCAGTCTATTTAAGAGACCCGGTGTCACTGAGTGCACCAGGTCTCGCTGCCGCATCACACTCTGACTGCAACCAAGAGCCTGCGAAACATAACGCATGTACTCCCCAGAATCTAAAAGAACCACCATGAATACAATATGTATAAACTTTAATAAATAATATAAATAAAATGAGCCTACAATACATGATACAATAGATGGTGGGTTGGATGGTTCCAGGGGGTCCAATGCACACTGAGGTCCGACCCAGGATCGAGTGCACATCCTGGGCCGGTGGCGGCCCGAGCCCCCCCTGGCCCACCGCGGAGGAACCGGCAGACCCAGCGCAGCACAAAGCCCCCTCCTCACGGGCCTTCAGACCGGCTGGGCTGACCGGTTCTGACTCCATTTGTGGGTAAAGGGCTCTCACATTTACATATGTATCCCCATGGCGGAAGAATAATACAATTACATTTAAACTGTTTAAAGTGACTCCAAACGGACCTTTCTGGGACGCACGCTAAACAACCCAGAACCTTTTAGTACGGTTCTATTTTTATAAATGTGGGAGAATTTGGTAGAAATAGAATAATGTGGCACTGAGAGATCCAATGAGAGGCAAGTTCTTAAAGGGAATCTAGTGCTGGAGGAACCCGACCAGCAGAACCCAGACAGCAGAACCCGTACAGCAGAACCCAGACAGCAGAACCCGAACTGCAGAACCCGAACAGCAGAACCCAAACAGCAGAACCTAGACAGGAGAACCCAGACTGCAGAACCGGAACAGTAGAGCCCAGACTGCAGAACCCAGACAGCAGAACTCGAACAGCAGGACCCAGACAGCAGAACCCAGATAGCAGAACCCGAACAGCAGAATCCCAGACAACAGAACCCGAACAGCAGAACCCAGACAGCAACCCAGGAGCACTATGGCTGCAGAGCTCAGCGGGCTGCAGGACTGGAGGAGAAGGAGTCCAGGGCTTCAGGAGCCCAAGGACCTGCGTGCCTCCAACACCTCTCCTTTAAGACCCCTCAGCCTCTGGGGCGAGGGGGGCTGGTTTGAGTTTGAGCACCGAGCGTAATGGTCTGTCACAGCCAAGGTGTACCCAGGGTGAGGATAGAGCAGAGAGAGAGAGAGAGAGAGAGAGAGAGAGAGAGAGAGAGAGAGAGAGAGAGAGAGAGAGAGAGAGAGAGCGAGAGCGAGAGAGAGAGAGAGAGAGAGAGAGAGCGAGAGAGAGAGAGAGAGAGAGAGAGAGAGAGAGACACACACACACACACAGAGACAGAGACAGAGAAGGCAGAAAGAAGCCTCTTTAAGGCTTGTAATTAGGTTTGCATTACGGGCGAACAACAAAGCCAAGCCCTGGAGTCACAGGGCTGGGAAGTGTCCTCACCATCGCTGCCTTAATACACGCACAGGGAAACTGTTAATAACAATACGCCTCTCCGCGGCCCAGACTCACTGGCGTCTGCAGCGTCACATGGTGCCAGCCGGCCAATAGGGAGAGGAAGGCTGCCCTTTATACGTGTGCGTAGGTGGGTCCTGTCCATGTACACTCCTGTACTGACACACACACACACACGAACACACACACACACACACACACACACATACACACACACACACACACACACATACACACACACACACACACACACACACACACACACACACACATACACACACACACACACACATACACACACACAGGCACATACACACACACACACACACACACACACACACACAGGCACATCACAAACACACACACACACACACACGCACATCAAACACACACACGCATAACACAAACACACACATGCACACGCACATCACAAACACACACACAAACATCACACACACACTCACACACACAGATCACACACACAGATCACACACATCACACACACATACAGTGACACGGAAACCCACGCACAAGCAAACACAAACACGCTCAAACACACACGCGCACGCACACAAACACACACCCACGCACACAAACACACACGCGCACGCACACACACACACACACACACACGCACACAAACACACACACACCCACGCACAGTGGGTTGCATGCATCACAGAGCTCTGATGCAGAGTGACAGCATTCCTTGTGTACAAATCAAGTGCACATTCTCATGCGACTGGCTGTGATCTCCCCGCCGGCAGGTCGTGATGAAGGTGCAGGTCTGTGTTTGGGCCGGTCTCAGGTCTGTGTTTGGGCTGGTCTCAGGTCTGTGTTTGGGCCGGTCTCAGGTCTGTGTTTGGGCCGGTCTCAGGTCTGTGTTTGGGCTGGTCTCAGGTCTGTGTTTGGACTGGTCTCAGGTCTGTGTTTGGGCCGGTCTCAGGTCTGTGTTTGGGCCGGTCTCAGGTCTGTGTTTGGGCCGGTCTCAGGTCTGTGTTTGGGCCGGTCTCAGGTCTGTGTTTGGGCCGGTCTCAGGTCTGTGTTTGGGCTGGTCTCAGGTCTGTGTTTGGGCCGGTCTCAGGTCTGTGTTTGGGCCGGTCTCAGGTCTGTGTTTGGGCTGGTCTCAGATCTGTGTTTGGACTGGTCTCAGGTCTGTGTTTGGGCCGGTCTCAGGTCTGTGTTTGGGCCGGTCTCAGGTCTGTGTTTGGGCCGGTCTCAGGTCTGTGTTTGGGCCGGTCTCAGGTCTGTGTTTGGGCCGGTCTCAGGTCTGTGTTTGGGCTGGTCTCAGATCTGTGTTTGGACTGGTCTCAGGTCTGACCCTCAGTGACAGGACCCTCAGCTCGCAGCTCACTTTTAACAACTTTTACAACCGTTAAGGTCAGGATTTGAATGACGAAGAGCATCTGCAGTGTCCTCCCTGTCCTCCTTGTCCTCCTTGTGTCCTCCCTGTCCTCCTTGTGTCCTCCCTGTTCTCTCTGTCCTCCCTGTCCTCCCTGTCCTCCCTGTCCGACCCGGGAGACTCTGGATAATTCCTCCGGATTTGAGGGGAAATCAGAGTGGACACGCAGCATGAATGAGGAGTTATGAAACGCACCACACAAAGCAACGCCGTCCGCCCTCTCAGTCCTCCTCACTCTGAGCTCGCTGATCCCCGCTCAGCGCTGTCAAACGCCTGCCGCTCTGCAAGGTGACTGCTCCTCCAGCCCCGCCCCCCCACAACCAAACCAGCAGGGGGATTCACCCCCGCCCCAGGGGTGGGATGGGGGGGGGGGGGGGCAGGACAGAGGGAGAGGAGAGCTCTGTTGAACCGCCTAATCTTTACTTCAGGCACCTTCTGATCTGCTGCGCTCTCTACCTGGCCGACTCCATTCCTCAGAGGCAGCCATGTTTCAGCTGCCGTCTGTCTGTCTGACAGAGACAGAGACAGACAGAGAGAGAGAGAGAGAGAGAGAGAGAGAGAGAGAGAGAGAGAGAGAGAGAGAGAGAGAGAGAGAGAGAGGTGGAGAGAGAGCGACCATGAACTTCACTTGAAGTCTGACTGATCACTTAAGATCCATAAGATCCACTGATCCATCCCCATCATACCTTGTTTATCTGGTATGAATTGTGGTTATGGGGAAGGACATGTGTGGATACCACATGACATTGTACTCTTGACATTGTACCTCAGTTTGTCCTGAAATGATATGTTGTTGCATGCACGTATTTTTCATGCAGTGAAGAGTATAGAAGAATGAAGAGTTAACTTGAAATGTCTCTTCTGTTGTTGATCAGGAGTGACATCATTTATACTTCTTTTTTTTATTTTTAACAATATTTTTATTAAGTTTTTCCATTTTTACAAGTAAAGGATTGATTGAAAACAAAAATAAAAAAAAACAAACAAAAAAAAAACAACAACAACCATCAGCTCAGATCTATATAGATAATACTTGGGGTTACAGACATGTACGGAATGAGCTGTCAAGAAATTCCCTGCAACATTATATTAGAAACACCAGGCTCTACATAGTTCAAATAGGGTTCCCAGACTTTATAAAATTGGTCAGTTTTTAAATGTAATATGCATGTAAGGTACTCTAATGGCACTAGATCAAACACTACTCCGTGCCAGCCTTTAACTGTTGGTACTCTTTCATTGATCCATTGTAACAAAATATTCTTCCTTGCTGCATAGGTTATCATTTATACTTCTTAACATACTTCTATGTCTAATTAACACATGTCAATTATCATCGTTATCTTTTGACGAAGAAAATAATTCTTGTCATGTAACAGATTACTAAAATTAGGTAAAATTTAAATAAAGTATATTCTAATTTTTAGAGGCTATTTTGAAATGAATTAAGTGTGAATTGGCTAGGATTCTCCTTCTATTAATTTAAGATAATCCAAGGAATTTGCATTAGCCCACTAATGTCAACCTTTTTTATTAATTCTCTCTGGCAAAGAGATATATTGTTAAAACAATTCTCCCCATTGTCATTTTCATCATGGTTTGGAGGGTAACAGACAATAATGAATAATAGGTCAAATCAAGTTATTTGGACCTAATATGAGGCGTATTTCACATCACATCAGGGACCAGCAGTCATTGGCACATCATTCAAACATAAGTCCGGTTTTATTTTAATCATCAGAAAGACCTTCAATAAAGTGCCTTCATTCATAAGTTGAAAGTTGCTATAATTTATAATTCATTCATTAATTAATTGAAAGATGCTATAATGCATGCCTCAGGGTCGCTAGGTCCCGCCCACTGACAGGCCCCGCCCACCACCAGGTCCCGCACACCGCCAGGCCCCACACACCGCCATGCCCCGCCCAACGACAGGCCCCACACACCACCAGGCCCCGCCCACTGACAGGCCCCACACACCGCCTGGCCCCACACACCACCAGACCCCGCCCACTGACATGCCCCACACACCACCAGGCCCCGCCCAATGACAGGCCCCGCCCACTGCGAGGCCCCGCCCAGCGCCTGGCCCCACACACCACCAGGCCCCGCCCACTGACAGGCCCCACACACCGCCAGGCCCCGCCCAGCGCCTGGCCCCACACACCACCAGACCCCGCCCACTGACATGCCCCACACACCACCAGGCCCCGCCCAACGACAGGCCACACACACCACCAGGCCCCACACACCACCAGGCCCCGCACTCCACCAGGCCCCGCCCACTGACAGGCCCCACACACCACCAGGCCCTGCCCACTGACAGGCCCCACACACCGCCAGGCTCCGCACACCGTCAGGCCCCGCCCACCACCAGGCCCCGCCCACCGCCTGGCCCCACACACCACCAGGCCCTGCCCACTGACAGGCCCCACACGACCACCAGGCCCCGCACACCGTCAGGCCCCACACCGCCAGGCCCCGCCCACCACCAGGCCCCGCCCACCGCCAGGCCCTGCCCACTGCCTCGCTCCCGCTCTGCACTCTCTGTGACACATCTGGAGCAGCAGACTGGGGGCTAGCCTGGTGTTGGCACATCTGGAGCAGCAGACTGGGGGCTAGCCTGGTGTTTACAGCTCTGTTGTTTTCTCACACTCCTCGCAAAATGGTGCCCAAACACGCATTCCAGACCCCAACACACAACATGGGGGCAACATAGCGTACATTTTTCCACTATAAACGCTCTCCACAGCGTGGGGGGAGCGAGGCCGGCCGCACGACAAGGGCTGATGGAAGACGGCTCCCAATGGGTTTTGTCTCCAAAACTATTTGTCTTTCTGGGTGTTTTAATGCATCTGCGTGTCTGCGTGTGTGTGCGTGTGTGTGTGACAGTCCTGGGTGCAGCTAAGGTCACAGCCAGGGGAGTGGCCTCAAGTGCTTGAGGGCCGTGTGTGTGTGTGTGTGTGTGTGTGTTTGTGTGAGTAACTGTGTGTATATGTGTGTTTGTGTGAGTGTGTGTGTGTATGTGTGAGTGTGTGTGTGTGTGTGTGAGTGAGTATGTGTGTGTGTGTGAGTGTGTGTGTGTGTGTGTGTGTGAGTGTGTATGTGTGTGAGTGTGTGTTTATGTGTGTGTGAGTGTGTGTGTGTATGTGTGAGTGTGTGTGTGTGTGTGTGAGTGAGTATGTGTGTGTGTGTGTGAGTGAGTTTGTATGTGTGTGAGTGTGTGTGTATGTGTGTGTGAGTGTGTGTGTGTGCGTGTGTGTATGTGTGAGTGTGTGTGTGTGTGTGTGTGAGTGAGTATGTGTGTGTGTGTGAGTGTGTGTGTGTGTGTGTGTGTGAGTGTGTGTGTGAGTGAGAGTGTGGTTGGTGAGTGTATGTGTGTGTGTGTGAGTGTGTGTGTGTGTGTGTGTATGTGATTGTGTGAGTGAGTGTGTGAGTGTGAGTGTGAGTGTGAGTGTGAGTGTGAGTGTGTGTGTGTGTGTGTGTGTGTGCGTGCGTGCGTGCGTGCGTGCGTGCGTGCGTGCGTGCGTGCGTGCGTGTGTGCGCGCGCGCGCGTGTGTGTGAGGCGGTTAAAGGCCGTTTTACGAGCACACTAAGGGAAGCGATCAGACGTTGAAAACAAAGTGATTGCGTAGAACATCTGAACTCCCGCCAAGCTGCATCATCACCTGGACGGCTCCACCACGCTTTATGTACCGAGGGAAATAACCCCAAGGAAACCACCAGAGTCACTATTCCAGTCAGACAGACTTGGGCTGAACTGACTCCTGGCCACAACAGTGCCAGACTCACCTGGAAACATAATGATAATAATGATAATAACTTCCAACTAATTATATTGTGCCTTTCAAGGAACCCAAGGTCGCTGACATGTTCTCTATGTGATGAGAGGAGAAGGATTCTTAGGCCGAGGCAACTCACACAAGACCATGCTGGTCATGCATTTTGTTTTGATGAGGAAGTCCTTCTGAAAAATTAAACCTTCGTCACTGGACAAAACGAAAATGAAAGAGTTTGAGAATAATTTGAGAATAATGTGAGTGGATTATCCACTCACATTCACACTCACACTAACACCTCGTCTATTAGCAGATGCAGATATCCGAGCGATCTCCAAGGTGAGGCTATGTCCTGTAAACAGTAAATATGATCATATATCAATGTTTTCTCCTGTAGTTCCAGACCCCCCCCCCCTGTACAGGTGGAGCCACCAGACGGAGGTGAAACCAGTGAACCAGCAGGACAATGATTTGCCCTTGGGGGGGTTGGGGGTAGCAGGCAGCAGCACATGCTCAGCCAATCAGCAGACAATGACACATGGCTGGGGTTGGCCCATAAAAGACTGGTTTACCAGGCCCAGAGATTATCCATCTGAAGTTACTGGCCCCTTCAGTAACGTGAGCCCCTTTGTGGTGCGCAGGTAACAGTGTGTTAGATAAGCACCAGTTTAAAATGTCTGAGTTGACGAGAGTGACAGGTCTTGGAGGCTGCAGACATCTGTCTGTGTGTGTGTGTGGGGGGGGGGGGGGGGGGGGGGGGGGGCTGTGTGTGTGTGTGTGTGTGTGTGTCAGGGGGGGAGGTCCCAGCCCCTGGTGACAGGTGACGACGGCGCCATAGAGTACGGCCCATCTGTTTGATACCACGACCTCTGACGCAACATCATGAAGATGAGGACGATGAAGGTGAAGATGACTTAGGAACACCACTTTCTACAAGAGCGACAGACCAACAAAAAACAACACAAAACAATACAAAACAACCAGCGCGCCGTTCCAATGGCCTTTTTTCTCTTTGAAAGGAGGCTTGGGTTCAGTCTTTGGTTGACATGAGGCCAGGCAGCCATGGGGGTCAAATCCTTCCCTTCACAACCCTTCATGGGGAAACGGCTTGGCGGGATCAAGTTCAACTCATGACAACAAGCCCAACCTCTGCCGAGTGTAAAGTTCCATTGTGACCTACAATGGCACACAATGCACGCAGCCAGCGCTGCCTCTCAGGTAACCACCTCTCAGGACCGGAGGAGCCGTCCAGCTGATATCAACATCAAATATTCACTGCATTCTGCCAGATGCAGTGTGTTGTTTTGAGCATTGACTCAAATCAAAAGGCAGCGTTGTTTCCGTTGTGTGCTGGCGTGATTCTGCGCGGGACCGCGTTGAACGCCGGACCAGATGGGGCAGGGGGTCCCCAACACCCAAGGGTCTTGGGTTCCATCCCCGATGCCTACCTTTAAGCACTCTTGAGCAAAATCATCTACCTAAGACGTACCTGTTGCTCAATGCACCTGTAGGAGTCGTCACCGGAAGGACGGCTTGGGATAAAAGCATGTCCACGTAAAAGAGCTGAACACCTCCGTGGGGCTGCAGGTACAGAGAAGTCAGGCAGCCTTCGTGGCCAACAGCTCAGAACGCATCGTCATGGCGAACTGCACGGCAACCGGCACGTTTTGAGGTTTTCCGCTGCAACCATTTTGCTTTGGGTGTTTCACCTCGTCAAATTAAATTCAGGGTTTTCCTTTTTGTCACTCGAGGGCTGGTCTTGTGGGGTGATGGATTAAAGTGCTGATGGTTCAGATTGTCTGCGGCGGTCTGAGGCGATGCCAGAGACATCAAAGACCCGGCGGCTGGCTTACAGCGTCTTTGAAATCTCCCCAAAACACACCCTTCTGCTCCCTCCCTCTCAGAGCTCTCACCCAGTCTGAGCAGCTCCCCTGGCCAAGACCAGGCACAGACAAAGGTCACAGACGAGAACGAGAGCACGTTGTCATTCATTTACAAAAAAGAAGACTAGTTTAGGGCAGGATTTATTATTGTGGGGTTCAGAAGAGGGTTCTACCCTGGCTAATGAGGGAGGTTTGACTGATAAGTCACGCAGGAGAAGTCACGTGAAGTCAGTTGAGGTCTGAGCAAGCCCCAGCTCTGAAGGCAAAGTCCTCACTCGGCTCCTGGGTGAGATTGAGAGATCAAAGCCAGAAGGATGCCTCGAAGTTCTCAACCCTTTCATCTTCGGCCTCTTTTTGCTCCAGTCGTGACCCTTCACCTGCCGATCAGTCGAACCCTGACTGACAAGTAAAACACGCATACTTAGTGACAAATCATCTGGGTTTGATGGCACAAAATCTCCAAAACAAAACACAACATGAATTACACCTGAATACAAAAACACACTCCAGAAATAGGTCAGGGGTATGGATCATGGACAGCCAGAACAAACTGGAAAGCACCAGTCAGTGGAACCAAGTGCCCTATTTTTTTGTACTTAGGTTAAAAAAAGGGGGGACCTTTTTCAATGTCGAAGTGTGAGGCTCTTCCCTGAACGAGGCCACTGGCAGAGGGGGGGCTATTTGCATTCCTGCAGTGAAAGTGAGGGACAATTAAGCCATTTCCTCCTCAATCTATCTCCCTCCAGCCAGCCATCCCAGGCCGCCAGATCAATGGAGCACGCAGCTGCGCGGCCCAATGTGTGCCAGGCCGCCAGACGGGCCCGAGAAGATTAGGGTTAAAAACCCACGTCCTCTCCTCGGCCCCGATCACCACAGCACCCGAGTCCAAGGCGGGTCTGGGACGGGGGTCTGATGGGGCCAGGGGTCTGAGGGGGCAGGGGTCTGAGGGGGCACGGGTCTGAGGGGGCACAGGTCTGAGGGGGGCAGGAGTCTGAGGAGGCATGGGTCCTGAGGGGGCATGGGTCTGAGGGGGGAACAGGTCTGAGGGGGCACGGGTCTGAGGGGGCATGGGTCTGAGGGGGCATGGGTCTGAGGGGGCACAGGTCTGAGGGGGGCAGGGGTCTACTGAGGGGGCACAGGTTTGAGGGGGCAGGGGTTGCGGACGACAGCTGTCGCCAGACGGAACAAGGAAACAGAGGGTCCTGTCCATCTGTAAAAGCATTACATGGTGCTCTGGCTTCAGTCCACTGTTTATTTAGTTAATGATTCCAGGGTTGATTCCCCGCCCCCCCCCCCCCCCCCCCCCCCACCGATACAGGCGTCCTGAATAACATCATCCCACCAGACCTGGACAGCGAGAACACCTGGCACTGTGAGAAGAGGGTGCACTTTGCCACTTGCGGTGCCAGCAGTGACAGAAACCAGCCGCACAACGGCCGGAGACCAGCGTCCACGGTGACCGGCCTCCAGGGAGACCAGCCCTCCCCTGAGCATTCAAACACCCCTGGAACTCCAGATTGGACACTCCAAAGTCAATTAGCCAAATCACGATTCACAATAGGCAGAGAGTTCAGCTTCCACCGGTTAGCCCCGGCGGGGCGTCAAAGAGCCTGCTTAGGGATGCTGGCCGTGGGCCTTGTCAGGGGAATGGTGTGGGATTAGGGCCAAACAAAGAGCCACAGATACCCTCCACACCTGTGCTGCCTTGTTTCTTTAGGACCACTAATAGGCGAGAGCCTTCGGTCCAATTTGCAGGTGCTCATAACTTAATCTCTCAGCTCTTGGGCCCATCGTGAGGTGTCGGTTTCCCCCCCCCCCCCCCTCTCTCTCTCCCTTCGCTGCAACATCCTCTGTGGAACTTGGACATCACCACCAGTGTCTCTCTCTCGGTGTGACAAGGGATCCCATCTCCTCCCCCGCCCTCCCCCCCCCTGTCAAGCCCTGGTGATCAATCATTTACATGTGTAATTAGGATGGGGTGTCAAAACAGAAACTGTACACTCGCGTCTGGGACCGTGTGCAGGGGTATGGGGGTCGGAGGTGACATCAGACTTGGCGAAGGCTCGGTAAACATGGAGGAGGAGATGGGGAGCTGGACGAGGGGAGCAGGGCTGGGATGAGCTGGCTCTGAGGATAACGTCAGGGTCTCCAGCACCTCGGAGGGCACGCTGCTCCTGTACCTCAGAAGATGTGGACCTCAGGGGTGGAGCCCTGCTGGGTCTCACATCACCTCCATCCTCCTCTTCTTCATCTCTGATGAAACAACGCTGGGTTGCATTTGATATTCAGAAAATTAGTTTAATTAAAGCACAATAGAAAAAAAACAAGAGCAAACGAAAAGCGAAACTAATGGAATCATGAAGAGAAGGACCGAGGAAAAGCAGACAGAGTGGGAGCTGAGCTGGCAGTAACAGAGGGTAGGTAAAGGCTCACAAAGACAAACCCCACCACCACTAACAAGTCACTTAACCTCCGTCTCATCCGCATACTATCAGTCAAGTGGTCTGACTCCTTAAGTGTCCCGGAGACCACTCACTCCAGTCGGGGTCACAACAAGGGATTACAACAGAGGACAACAAACAGAGGCAGTGTCAAATGATGCTGCTAATAAACGCAATGATAGGCTGCTAAAATAGGGCTCACATTACCCTGCTGTGGAAGACCGTTAGATGTTTTTGTTCACTTTCAATATCACTTTTGTGGTGTTTGCAATGTGCATAACTTACTAACGTTTGACTTTTAAAATCCCTTACATTAAAACAACTTGCCTTTAACTAATGCTAATTGCTAGATGAGGATGAGTTGAAGTATGAAAATATCAGTTGAAACATCCGGCCCACAACCTTTGGACTAAAGGCGTACAGGGAGCGGCCATCAAAGGTCAAATGACTCAAGCTAAGCAATAAGCAATAATCTGTGAACGGGAATGTTTTCAGCCATTTTAGCGAAACAACAGCCTCGAGACATGACTGGCTAAACTAGATGTACCGAGCCCAGATCAGCATAAACCCACCCTGCGGGCGAGGCGGGACCCTAAAACCTGTCGCGCCCCAGCTGAACCTAGCGGGGACCGTTTTCCCCGCGCTGGCCGAGAGTCTGGACGACGTGCCAGGGAATGCTGGAACACGCGGCGGTCCTTCCCTCACCCCGGGGCCCGAGGTGTGGAGCTGCGGGGGCTGGAACAGGTTGCACCAGCTCTGGGTGGCCTCCACCGGCGTCGCCTTCTGCACACTCACTGAGTCTGTGAGGTAGGACGGGTAGGAGTTGGACCAGCGCTGAATTACGGCAGTCATGTGACAGTCATGTGACAGTCATGTGACAGTCATGTGACTCGTTCATGTCTCACGTCTCGCCGACCTTCGTCTTCGGTGAGACAGTGAAGCCACGACAAACTGGTTAAAGTCAACGTAGACGTGAAGAGGTTGTTACTAGTTAGGACATTACTTATGACTCAGTACACTGCTCGCCTGAAACCAACGCGTGCTGACAAAGAACTCGGAGAAGACTTATCAACAAAGTTACCCAAAGATGGTGCAACACAGTGCTGAAGAGCTGCAGGGTGGAGGGTGGGAGCTGGAGGGTGGGGCGGGGGTGTGTGCAGGCTACCATGACTTATGTGGACTCATCCAGTCTCTGCCTCATTGCCCAGAGGGCCCTGTGTGGGCGTTCCCCCCACCCTCCCCCCAAACTCAACTCAAAACACTGGGCCTACATTTAGACAAAGTTTAGAGTTTCCCAGCACTAGCCTGGCTGTGCTTTGAAGAGGCAGGCCCAGTAATGAATTAGTGTATTGTCTGCTCGGAGGTGGAGGTGGGGGGGTGGGGGGGTAGAAGAAGAACCAGCCCCCTCTGGGTGAGGCATCACATCAAAGGGGTACTTATTTATTACCTGCGGCTTTGGTTCAGGTATGTAACCTGGCCGAGACGCGGTGACCCTTAAAGTAGAGTAGACAGGGTGGAGGGCTTGTCCTGGTCAAGTGATGCAGCCTCATGGTGCAGGGTTATTAATGCTCATCTGTGGCAGGTATGGGGCTGGGACTGAGAGGGGGCCATCCTCTGACATGGTTTCCACGTGATGATGTGACATACTTCAAAAATGTGCTTATTTTGATCAAAGTCAATTAAAAGTGAAATCCCATGTCATGTTTCGTGACATCTTCATCATATGTTGTCACGTTGCTTCTCAAGCCCCGACTCGACAACTACTAAGACCAGCTTCCCCGAGACATGGTCCTCAGCTCCAGTGGGACCGCCACACAAGACACCATCTCTCCCACCACCACCACCACCTCCATCACCACCACCACCACCACCTCCACCTCCATCTCCACCACCACCACCACCACCACCACCACCTCCACCTCCACCACCATGAGGTCCAGACAGCCTTCACCGTGGCACAGAGACAGAAGAATGCAGTGAGCAGTCCACTCAGGTGGGTCAGCCCCCGGGGTCAGAGTGACCGCTCCCGGAGGCGCTCTCCCCCACCACACACTCCCCCCTCCCCCCCTGACTCCCCCCTCCACGCACCCGTACCCCATGCACACGCCTCCTCCTGCCCCTCGTGCTTTGATGTGTCCGAGTATGGTGCTCAGGATGAGCCAATGGCGTGTGGGAGAGCCGCGAGACTACCTGACACCTGCACCTGGACAGGATGGGACAGCCTGAAGGGGGCGGGGCCAGCCCGGAATCCTTGGAATGCTCAGCCCAATGACACCCTACGTGTTTTCCTACACTCTCGCAGCCCTCGATGGAAAACAATTGTCCACATTAATGAAAGGTTGAAAAGATACTGGATGAACTTTCTACGCACGGACCCAATTACCATCACGCACCACACACCTCACCTTTAAACACAGGATGTGAGGAACACCACCAAGTGGTCTGTTCTCTGTGTGCGGGACTGCCGTCCTGTGGGAACCCACCTTATCCCTGGCTAGCCCTTATGCCCTCTCTCTCTCCCTCCCCTCTCTCGTTCGCTGTCTCTCTCTCTCTCCCTCCCTTTCTCCCCCTTTCTCACTCTTTCTCTCTCTCTCTCTCTCTGTATATCGCCCCGACTAGGGAATGCTGCTCACCCAGCCAGCCCTTAATGTCCTAATAGTACCACACTGCTGTTGCTGCTACACCCCACTCCCCTCCACCGCCCCCCCCCCCCCCCCCCCCCCCCCCGAGACGCCGGGCCACAAAGGGACTGGGGGACGTGGCAGCCTGGGTGAGCTGGGAACAGTGGCCCAGGCTTAAGGAGGTCCCCCTGTTATGCCCACACCTGCTGTTCCTGGCCACTGGGCTGTGTGGGTGAGAGACAGTACTGGAGAGGGGTTTTACCAGACAGACGCTGGGTGCTTTTGTTCCACGAATGTATACATGGGTCTCCAACGTATTCTTGGTATAATGACTTCTAATGCAATAAAAAAGAAATTTAAAAATTTAAAAATTCATAGTAATCCTTCAAATGCACTGTTTTGGATTTAGACAGCATGACGGTTGAAAGGTGAGGGGAAACTGGGAGGAAGCCCATTCTGAAAGCATGCAGAGAGTAAATGACAACAATAGAGAGCACATGTGGAGTAAACGTTTGCTGAAAGGACGAGTGGTCCATTACTCCTGCAGACCTGCAGCTTATTGAGCACCGAGCAGTCTGGAGCCAACAGCCCGTCATGTCCCCTGTGGGCCCGTAGGGGCAGTGTTTCTGAGCTGCATGCAACCTCCAAATTGAAAATATATGCTACAAGTCAATCTCCCCAGGTCTCAATTAGTCCTGATGACTTACCAAGTGGGAGTGAGTGTCAACACCACCTAAGGAAATGATGTTGAGGCATAATTGAGGAGTCTGGGCCCCAGCACCACAAAACAATTAGTCATTACTTAATTCTGTTTGTCAGCGAGGATAACAGTTGGCTCAATAAAGCAAGTAGAGGGGAAAACAAGACAGCCCATCAGGGACAGGGGCATGGTGCTGGCAATATGGCATTGTTGGAAACAACAAAAACAACTTGTTGGTTTTCCTCTGGCTTGGTTTCCTGTAGCCCACCCTGCAGCCACAGCGCCACACGGCTTACTGCAGCTGAAGGTGCAGCAAAGCCTTTTGTTTGTGTCCGTTTGTGTTGTCTTCACTTCATTGGTGAATAAAGTGTACATCTATGTCATATATTTGAAATTGCTAAAAAACAATGGCATGGCTTCCCCTAGCAACAAAATCAGTTGAGAACTCACAGGGGGCTGTGGAGCAGATGTTTCCTCTGGTGATAATGGTTAGTCTGGTGGAGCCACACAACGCTGCATTAAATATTAATTTAGCCTGTGTTCGTCCACTGTTTCCTCTCTGTTGAGTCACAGTATTTCCAGCAGGTCGTGTTGGGTGGGCTGGACGATGGCCGGGTGAAGGGGACTTCCTGTGGGTTTGTCCAGAAAGCGATAAAGGGATGGAGGGCTGGACCGGGCCTGCTTCTTCCACTCGCCTTCCCTGGTCACGTTGGCCCCATTAGTCCTGATCTGGTCCCCTGGTCCCCTTCATAACCCTGGCCTGGCGAGCGCAGCCTCCAACTAGAGATCCTCTCTAAAGTGACCGACCCATGGACACAAAATGCAACTCCCTCACCTGCTTGCCCAGGTGGTCCAGCTCTTCTGGGTGAACAGGGAGATGTCATCCTGAGGATGAGGGGCAAGATAAGAGACATGGATACCTAAATCCACGCCTTGTGGAGGCTGTGTAAAGAGGCTTACTCACTGTCCATATAGCAGCCAGGTTGTGCCTATATCAGCGATTTAAAAGCTGTTGCGCTAATTCTTCATAATACATTCAAGTTTTTAACGTATGTTCTTGACAGCTGCCACTCTTCCAAGAGCCGCTGTATCACGTATACCAAAAAAACCTCCAAATGGCCACCAAGAGCTCACACAGGTATGAGTCTGTGAGGAGCCGACAGGGGTAGCTGGGACAGCATTCTGAGGCGGAGGCAACACCGTTCCCACGTGAGTACAAAAGACAGCAGCATCAGACTGACTGCTCACCCCCCCAAACGTGTTTCCTCCTTCTGGGCTCTGCGGGGACGAGGGCTTCAAACGCATCCATATTTCAGTGACACGAGGCTCCGGGCTGAAACAACTCATTTACCTGTAATCTGCTTCAGAGGGAGGCCTGGGAGACACGAGGCCCGCAGCTACGGGGAAGCAGAGAGCGCGGAGAGAACACCCTGGTAGAAGCTCGTCAAGCACCTCCAAACACGACCAGGAAGGTCTGGAGGTGTCGGTGAGGGCTCCGGTTGACCGGGGGTTGACCTCACACCCTCACTCTCTCTCTCTCTCTCTCTCTGTCTCTCTCTCTCTCTCTCTCTCTCTCTCTCTCTCTCTCTCTCTTACGTAAGGGACAAAGTGATGGATTTGCTAGAATGTGTCATTTCTGCTGAGACCTTTATTCTTTATTATATTATGAAAATATAGAAAAAATAAAGTAGACACAAGAATATAAATCGGTGTACTCGACGCAGTAGAAAAGCAGAACAAGTTTGATGTGCGTTCCGGAGGCCCTGGCAGTTATTATCCATCATATTTAAAACACAAGTTAGGGAGCAGTTGATATGCAACATTAACACGGTTTTCTAGAAATCAAAACCAAAGACGATAGACCAATAAATCAGGTAAATATCTTTTTGCCCAGTAAAACAACTGAGGCTTAATGACAGCTCTTGTGCGTCAGCCATCACTGAGAAACCAAAAACAAATCAATCAAGCGATGACAATCTAAATCTGTGGAGGATCCACCCCGGGCCGTTCACATCTCCTGCCCGTTGGTCACCTGGTCATTGTCATGCAGCCCCTCGGGGCTCGCGCCCATTGTTCCGTGGAAAGATTGGAAGCTTCTTCTGCAGCTCGGCCTTCCCTCCTTTACAAGCCTCTCTCTGCTGCCTCCGCCCTCCACCGGGCCCAGGAGCAGCGCTGTGCTAAGACGGCTCCACAATGACAACAAAACCCCAAGACAAAGGGGGCGGGGGGGCCGGGGGGGGCCGGGGGGGGGGCCGGAGGGGCGGGGGCTCCGGCCCAGTTTACCGCCCCTGGACACAATGCTTACCTCAATGCACACCCAAACCCCATCCGTCCTGACCCAGCCCTTGGGCCTCCTGCTGGGGCTGGAATGCTGAGGGACAGTGACCCCATCCACCCAGGAGTCCCACCTGGGTTTCTCAGGAGGATTAGGGGGGGGGAGCAGGAGGAACTGGGAGGGTCCACCCCTCCTTGGGTGGGGGGTGGGGGGGTGGGGGGGGTAGATAGAGAGGGGGGAGGCCTGGAGATCTGGAGAAGGACCAGATGCTTTTTGGCACATACGCGTCTAAAATTTCACGCAGTACTGCAAGAACGTTGTGGGGTTTCCGTGGTCTGGCGAGCATTCAAACACGTGAGCAACATCGCCAGCAGTTTTCTATTACCAAGACTGCGATGAAGAAAAGAAAGACTGAACAGAAGATTATTACAGGGCCTGGGCCTAATGGGAGCAGACTGCCAGCCGGTATGGAGGAGTGACTGCTGATTTTATTGGCTGAGCCTTCGAACTCGGGTTTCCGTCCACCTCCGTGCTGTGGTTGGAGCGTGGCCGCGGGGCCCGGGGTCTCGGCCGTGGGGCCCCGGGGTCTCGGCCGGGGGGCCCGGGGTCTCGGCTGCGGGGGGCCCGGGGTCTCGGCTGCGGGTGTGTCGCGGGGCTCCTCGGGGCAGCGGGGGGGGCCCTCCGGGGGGGAGAGAGCGCCACCGTCAGGTGTGTTTGTGATGGCGAGGTGTCCGCCAGGGCCGTCTCCGCGCCCCTCGACAGCTGTCTGGGTGGCAACAGTGGCCTGCTGGCGGTGACATCACACCCGGGCCCACCGGGACCTCTGAGTTTGGAGGCGGGGCCAACGGTTGGCATGGCAGCACACCCACAGGGCCAGAGAGAGAGCCCTGATGCTTTATATAGACCTGAAGGCTATGACATCAACACGCACACGCAGACACGCACGCACACACACGCACACACACAGACACGCGCAGGGACGCACTTGCACACACTTTAAATACATACAAAGATATGAAACACACACACACACTCACTCAACAAGCATCCGTGCAGGGACAGACACACACATACATGAAACACACACACTCACACACACAAAACACATATTCACTCATTAATACATGCATTTACACTCACACACACAGGCGCAATCCAAACAAACATGCAGGCATGAATTCGCACACACCCACACACACACACCCACACCCACCCACCCACCCACCCACCCACCCACACACACACACACACACACACACACACACACACACACACACACACACACATACACACCCACACACACACACACACATACACACAAATACACGCCGGAAATAAATCCCAGCTGAATGCGGTGTTGGCATGATTCCCCCGCATTACATTAAAGCCATAAAAATGTTCTGAACATTTAATTCAGCCTATGTTTATATCCTCATAAAACCTTTAGTTTTCCAAGACATTAATGTGATTATGAATAACAAATGGTAGCGCTCGCCGCGGGCCTCTGATTCAGACTATCAGCCTACTTTTAAGAATAAACAAACATATGTCAAGAGGAGAGGCAGGCCAGGCAACCGTCTGAGAGAACCATCAGGGACCAACCAACGCTGACAGCAGGGAATCTGTTCCAGGTATGTGATGTGCCAACCACGGCTTACTGAGAACCTCAGCCACGTTAGGTAAGACCCTAAAACAACCTCCACAGAAACACTGCGCACACACACACACGCACGCACACGCACACACAAAGACCCACGCGCGTACACACATGCATGCGTGCACACACACACGCACATGCACACACACACACACAGAAGCACGCGCAGGCAGTCACGCATGCACCCACACCCACGCACGCACGCACGCACACAAACAAACAAACACAGTGGAACAACACAGAATCCCCTCACACAGGAAATCAAATCCAACATTTCTGGGCGTTCCGTCAGCAGGCTGCCCCCTCCCCTGCACCAAAACCCCTGTGAATTTTCCACAATTAAGGGGTTTTCATGAAACAGAAAGTTCACGAGTCTAGCGGCCGGCCCTGAGACGAGACGCGGCGCGATCGGTGCACTGATAAGCCGAGGGTTTCTGCAGTCATTATCTCAAAGTGCTACCAGATGGCCGCGCACAGGTTAGCATAGCTCGTCGCTCGGCTGGCTCCCCGGCTCCGCCCTCCCACGCCACGTTTCCCCCACCGTTTGGACTCAGTTCACCACGGGCTTTATTTAGCCAGCGCCGCTATGTTACCCTGGTGCTTCAGCGTGGGCAGCTACAGAAAGGTAACGCTGTTTTAAGATAGGATGAGAGATGAGATAGGATAAGTTTCTGGAGTGATGACCCTGATCATATTAAACAACTCAACGTGTCTCGGATGAATGCGCAAATAAATGTTTTGAATGTAAACACGTTCAACGAAACGTTCATACAGAGGGGATTAGCCAAAGTGAGCTTAGCAAACGACACCTAGCTAGGCCTTTGTTATTTGGGTGCCAGATGCTCGCAGCCATCTTGAGGCAGATGATGGGAGCGGAGAGGTGTTCTCAGCCGTGTCAAGCTGCCTGGGGTCTGGGAGGGCTCAGGGCGGGGCCTGGGGCCTGAGGCTGGGTAATAACAAAGTGCTAACGGGGTAATAGCTGGCCTTGAGAGGCTCTATCGCGCTTCACGTCAGCCACCACGGCCAAGCTTGGAACTCTCCCGGAAGGAAGGGCTGACTGGTGGCCATGGCTCTCGACAGGCGGTACGACACAGTCTATCTGGTCATTGTTTGGAGGTTGTTCCCTCGACAGGCTCACAGGGGCAGCAGTTAGCAAACCTTTGTGGTGATCATCGGCCGATTTGATTTGGATAATTGGTTGGGCTCAGGTATTTTTGGATGGCAAAAACACTTAGGAGCATGTGGACCCTGCTTTGAAGGACCACTTGTTTAGATGAGTGTGTGTTATGTCATATATTATACGTGCTTCACGTCATGTCAGGTGCTAGTGTCTCCAAGGACCACAGAGCTCTGGCAAGTGTTGAGAAAGCCGTATAATCGCCAACACACGAAACGCCTCGTCACCAAACCAACGTGGATTTGAGTCATCATCAATCCCTGCTGCGGGGCCCAGATCCTGGCCAGCCTCGCTGCCAGACATTTCCTCTGGACATTGTTGAACAACGACACCCGGCATTTCAAAAAGTTTGGTTTATTTACTCGGCTAATGTGCAGAAACACCGTAGCTTAAACTCACTGCCTTGAGCAGTGTAATGCATTGCTCTCTGGTGGACACCCATTTACACCCAGCCAGCCCAGCATGGACACTCATGGTGTGTGTGTGTGTGTGTGTGTGTGTGTGTGTGTGTGTGTGTGTGCATCTACAGGTCTGAGGAAACCTAATCCCTCCCTGCCGCAGCGAGGCGGGTGGGCCGTCGGGGGCTGACAACGTCCAGACGTCGTCTCTGACAGCTCAGCTTTCTCTGGCTGACACTCACGTGTACGCACCGTGTGGCCCGCTGCCCAGCCTGGAGACCAGGGAACAGAGGGACCAGAGGGACCAGAGGGACCAGAGGTACCGAGAACAGAGGGGACAGAGGGAACAGAGGGGACAGAGGGACCATAGGGGACAGAGGGACCAGAGGTACCAGAGGGACCAGAAGGGACAGAGAACAGAGGGGACAGAGGGAACAGAGGGGACAGAGGGACCAGAGGGGACAGAGGGACCAGAGGGGACAGAGGGACCAGAGGGAACAGAGAGAACAGAGGGACCAGAGAGAACAGAGGGAACCCCTCCTTCAGGCTCACAGGGAGACCACGCTGCTGCTCAGGTGAATATTTACTGGAATGGTTTTATTCCCTCCAGTGGGAGCAGTACCAAGAATCCCTGTGTGATGACAGAACATCTCACACTTTAATGGCAACGAAAACATTGAATCCATTGAATGAGTTGTTCCTCTGAACAATGCAGCGTATTTCAGAGTTCCAGACTTCCAGAGTTACAGAGTTCTGGAGCGTATTCCTGTCATTCTTTACAGTACAGAGGATGTTGGCCACTTGGCCATTTCATGTTCCAGAGACAGCAGGCTTGCGAGCTGAAATAAGAAGACAGTAGAAAAGAGTAAACTTGAAACCAAGAGAACACAGAGCAGTACCAGACATTCAGCACAGCAGGCTTGTCTAAACGTTGTTTAAGTTAATCTAGGATTCATTTTGTATTTCCAGTCAAAAACCTCAGGCCTTTTTTTTGCTTCAGAATATAAAGTGTTGGGCAGGAAACACGCTGGGCACTGATGAACAGGTATTCCTGGTCAGGAGCGTGCACACGCCCTGTCAAAACTAAACCTTTATGTTTCTAGTATTCTATTATTATATTCACCTTCAGTTTCCTACCTTGGTCAAAGGGTAATTGCATTTGTAAAACAAACTAGCACAGCTATTGAGAAATGTTTCTATATATCGTTTATTGGATCTGGATATGACACGTTAAGGCACAGCAAACGACACACAAATTGAAGTTTCCCACTGCAACTACTTGAACAAACCACTAATTGTGGACTGTCTGTAACACCTCTCAAACCTTCCCCGGACCAAGCATGTAGCATGCTCTCCGCGTGCAGGCCCATCCACTTATGAATGCAGCTTCCTCCTCCTATCAAACTTCTGAGAAACAAAATGGCCTCCTTGGCAGCTTCATTTCAAGCTCCCTCTGACCACAAATAGGAGTAAATCGACCCAATTAATTACAGCTTCCTCAAGCACTCTGCCCAGATCACATGATCCTACCCAGCAACAGGCTTGTGTTATCTGCTGGAAATTACACTGGACATTATTTGCATCCTTCTTGTTATTTTGAGGCCATTTGTAAAGGTCATGCTCCTAAATCTCTCTTTGTGTATACGCTACACCTTAGCTAATCACTAAGCGTACGGGAAAGGGCGTAACAATAGCATTTAAGCTCACTCAGCTACAGACGTACATTTGAACAAAGGCCCACCTCTCCCCATAACTATTCGGCCAGTGTTCACCTTTTTTAACACAAAGTGGCACCATGGAGCTCTGAGTGAAGGGTGAAACCAGTGAGAGACAGCGAAGGCGACAGACAGGACTTTCACCATCCCGGGTTAGCATGTGGTAGCAATTGAGAGAGAGCGAGGGTCTGCTGGCCCAACAGTAATTAGCAGGCGGCCTCATGTTCATGTTTCTTTTAATAGCCCAACACAACCCTGGGTGGACTATAAATAAACAGGACAATTAGGGGCGGCGAGGAAGGCCGTCATTTGGGGGTCCCGACCTCTGAACCCTGGGTCAGAGCCTCTATAGAGGTATCCATGTGGACCACCTGCACCCCTCTGGGTGGACCGAGCAGGGGAGCACGCCGTGTTTATGTTAGGGGTCGTGGAGCTGAGATAGGCCGTTGTTAAGAAAGCTGGCGAGTGTGTGTAAACAGAGTCTATTTATACCGTGAAGACATGGAAACAGGAGGATGGGCGCTGCAGCGTCCGAGGGGCAGCCGTCCTCTGGCCGACTCTGAAGCGGCTCCATCAAAAACAGCTCATTTATTTCCGAGATAACAAAACGTTTCCAATACTTTACACTGCGGCTTTCTCCGCGAGGCCCAAAACAAACACGGGCCGTTGGGGAGAGCAGAGACACACATCTCCGTCCTCGTCCCACCAGGACCGCTTCTAAATCACTCTCTGGGTTGAGGGGAACTCAGCCAAACGCAGCCTGAGTTTGCGTCTCTGTGCAGGCCAGCAGGCCAGCGCAGATGTTTGCGTAGCCCGAAGAACAACAAGAAGAGCCTCCACACCTGGCAACTCTCAACCAGAACTTGGCACCAAAGAACCTGCGAAGTTCTCCCAGGTTGGCCTTTGACCCCTGATGATGTCGATACATCTCCCGTCCAATTAGAAGGCTCCAAGCTATCCTTGGACTGGCCTGGCCTCGAGCACAAAGACAAACGATTCTATCAGATTAAATGTTTTTTAATGGCAGACAGAGAGGGCCCTTTCATGGGAAGCCATATGGGCTTTTATTTTCTAGTTATCATCGCAAATGAGCCTCGTTTGTTACCATCTATGAGGGCGGAGAGAGCCGGGGATCTGGCCGGCTCTGGCTGACGTTCCTGGTCACCCCGCGGCCCGGCCGCTCCGGGAACCCACAGCGCAATCATTTATTTCCCCCCCTGGATACGACCGTGGCGTCAGGACGCCTTCGCAGTGGGCCGACTGCGGGGCTGGGGAGAGGACGGCGGCGGGCTCTGGGCAGCAGAGCACATGAAGTGAATTATGAGCAATATGTTCTGACCTCAGGCCTCCGAAGGCAGCGGGGACACCCGACCACACGTCCACAGCCCTCGCTATTTTTAAAACCTCAGTCGGACCTCTCGGAGCTCTGCGCCCGGCCACAGCAAAGACGCATAGAACCTCCGCGGAACCTCGGTGGAACCAACACAAGACTTCTTGGCCCGGGCGGGACTATAAAGAACCAAGAAGGTCAAGTATTTTTGGGTTTTTAGAGGATACTGTTTGTTGCTTTCTGCTATAGCTGCACAGGCAGTCAGACCTCGGTTGGATGACACACACACACATCCGCACATGCACACGCACACACATACTTATATATAGTATATATAACCACTTTCAGCAGTTATGAGACAGTATGCTTTGTAATATGGAAAGAAGTCAATACAGTCCTGCAGAACAGCAGACTGGAGGCATTACTCATCATTCCAGGGTAACTGTGTGAGGCGTGGAGGGCTTTGACAAGTCAAGCTGTGAAGGCTTCTCAGAGGGACTCGGAGAGTGTGCACCTTACTGAGGGGACCCTAAGTCCCACGGGTGCACGCACACATACACACACACACACACATGCAAACACACACACAAACACACAGACACAAACACACAGACACGCTGCAGAGACACGTGAAGCAGTAGGACAAATACAGACACACATTCTACAAAGGCCTACAGACGACCGTGGGCAAGCACACACACACACACACACACACGCACGCACGCACGCACGCACACTCACACACACACACACATAAAGCGTACCTATGATCACTCAGGCGTGCTCCTTTTATTTGTCATTTGGGGTTACAGGGGGCACCCCCCTGTCCACGCACACACACACACACACACACACACACACAACCGCATCCCTACGCAGTTGAAGAGCAGCAAAGACCCCCTACTCACACACACACACACACACACACACAGACACACACAGCCCACTTGGGATGCGTGTGTCCTTCCTCTCAGTCATCAATTGAGGATAATGGTCTCTTTCAGGTCTGCAGCCGGCCTGTGATCTGCCATCCTCTGAACCCACAGGGGCCTCGTCCCCCCGCATACAACAGGGGCTTCGTCCCCCCGCACACAGGGAGTGTGGCTCGCTTCACTTCCTCCTTACCTTCTGGGGGCTGCGATGCAGATGTCAGGCAGACACGCCGCTCCATGCAAAGTAAATACAACACTCAGAACATAGGAGGATGCAGGCAGGGCAGCATGGAGGCGAGGGTGTGGGTTTGATACCCACACTGGTCAGCCCGCTCTTTAATCGTCCTTGAGCCAGAAGCCCCCCCTGCCCGCTGCAGTCCGTTTCAACACGGACCGTACCATTCACCGCTAATGAATGGCCG
>JAXIVH010000039.1:1725650-1730650 GCA_036785325.1 Urophycis tenuis
CCAACACTTTAAGTCCCTCTTTCCCCCATTGAAGACCCCCAGGCAGGTTGGGTAGTGCACGACCCCTCCAACCCCCCAGCAATAAAGCTTCACTTTTTTGCCCAGTTCACCCGTGCAGAAGAGGCCCCTTCATACAGTGCCAGGGTACTCTGTAAACCCTGACATCTGCCTGGCTTGTGACAAAAATGTTAACATCGTCTGCATAAGCAGAAACGGTACGAGGGTGGTCCAGCTCAGGAGAACCCTGGCAGTGAGAGAACCACTGAGCCGGTCTCTCAATCTGCACAGCAAAGGCTCAATTGCTAGGCTGTAAAGCTGAGCTGAAATAGGGCAACCCTGCCTTATTCCTCGCTGCACAGGGATCGGCCCGACTCAGCCCAGCCTCCATCTTCACCAGGAGAGAGAGGAGGATAGACCAGGAGAGAGAGGAGGAGAGAGACCAGGAGAGAGACCAGGAGAGAGAGGAGGAGAGAGAGGAGGAGAGACACCAGGAGAGACACCAGGAGAGAGAGGAGGATAGACCAGGAGAGAGAGGAGGAGAGAGACCAGGAGAGACACCAAGAGAGAGAGGAGGAGAGAGACCAGGAGAGACACCAGGAGAGAGAGGAGAGAGACCAGGAGACACACCAAGAGAGAGAGGAGGAGAGAGACCAGGAGAGACACCAAGAGAGAGAGGAGGAGAGAGACCAGGAGAGAGAGGAGGAGAGAGACCAGGAGAGATACCAAGCGAGAGAGGAGGAGAGAGACCAGGAGAGACACCAGGAGAGAGAGGAGGAGAGAGACCAGGAGAGAGACCAGGAGAGAGAGGAGGAGAGAGACCAGGAGAGACACCAAGAGAGAGAGGAGGAGAGAGATCAGGAGAGGACACCAGGAGAGAGAGGAGAGAGACCAGGAGACACACCAAGAGAGAGAGGAGGAGAGAGACCAGAGAGAGAGGAGGAGAGAGACCAGGAGAGACACCAAGAGAGAGAGGAGGAGAGAGACCAGGAGAGACACCAGGAGAGAGAGGAGGAGAGAGACCAGGAGAGAAACCAAGTGAGAGAGGACAAGGAGAGAGACAAGGAGAGAGGGGGAAAGAGGGGAGGAGAGAGAGGAGGAGAGAGAAGAGAGAAAGGGAGGCATGAGGAGAGAGAGGAGAGGGAGAGGGGGAGAGAGGAGAGAGGGGGAGGCAGGAGCAGATAGGGTTCCACTGACTAAAGGAGTGGAAAGGCCCGGGAATTGGACAAAAAGAGAAGGAAAAAAGAGCCACTTAACATGCTGCTGGGTTGTGTTTCAGGGCGATGGCGTTACAGTAACCCCCCCTCCCCCCTCCCCCCCCCCCCCGGCGGGCCGCGGGGCACGGCTTGGTTTGCCGCCCGTGTGACATCACAGTTTACTCCTCTTCACTTCCATTAGTGGGGAGAACCCTCAGCGTGTGCATTAACTACGTCCCCCGCAGCCCCCACAGCCCCCCCCCCCGCAGCGCGACAGCCCCCCGAAGACGCCCTGCGTCCCCTCAGAAACCCTGACCGCCTCACGTGGCTCACCTGCAGGCTGGGAACCCGTGTGTGTGTGTGTGTGTGTGTGTGTGCGTGTGTGTGTGTGTGTACGTGTGTGTTTGTGTGTGTGTGTGTGTGTGTGTGTGTGTGTGTGTGTGTGTGTGTGTGTGTGTATGTGTGTGTGTGTGTGTGTGTGTGTACGTGTGTGTGTGTGTGTGTGTGTGTGTGTGTGTGTGTGTGTGCGTGCATGTGCGTGTGCGTGCGTGCGTGCGTGTGCGTGCGTGCGTGCGTGCGTGTGTGTGTGACAGAGTTTTGTGTCTCTATGGTGAGCCAGTCCAGGTGTAGGGGACAAAAAGAGAGACCAGAAGATTCTCTTTCCAGCGGGAGAAACAGGGAGGGGAACGCACTGTGTCACCGTCCAGCCGCCTACAGAGACTTCATCCACACCCCACGGTTCATCCCCACCCCACGGTTCATCCCCACCCCACGGTTCATCCACACCCCACGGTTCATCCCACCCCACGGTTCATCCACACCCACGGTTCATCCACACCCACAGTTCATCCCAACCCCACGTTCATCCACACCCCACGGTTCATCCCCACCCCACGGTTCATCCCCACTCCCCCCCACGGTTCATCCACACCCCACGGTTCATCCACACCCCACGGTTCATCACACCCCACGGTTCATCCCCACCCCACGGTTCATCCACACCCCACGGTTCATCCCCACCCCACGGTTCATCCACACCCCACGGTTCATCCCCACCCCACGGTTCATCCACACCCCACGGTTCATCCACACCCCACGGTTCATCCCACCCCACGGTTCATCCACACCCCACGGTTCATCCACACCCCAACGGTTCATCCAAACCTCACCGGGAGCAGGCTGGGGTTACACCACCTGCTAATGGACGCCTATGTGGGCATTAGGGATCGAACCCAGAACAGGAAGAACAGAGAGCGAGAGAGAGAGAGAGAGAGAGAGAGAGAGAGAGAGAAGAGGAGAGAGAGCTGAGAGAGAGAGGAGAGGAGAGAGAGAGAGCGAGAGAGAGATGAGAGAGAGAGAGAGAGAGAGAGAGAGAGAGAGCACTGAAGTCTTGTGTTAAACAGCCTGCAGGATGTTTCAGAGAGACAGGCTCCAGAAGCCCTACTGGAGTACAAGTGGCTGCGACATCAGAGTCTGAATAAAACATTGGACATTTTCCCAATCGTCAGCCATCAAAGAGACAAACGCTGTTTTGCCGTGTGTACAGCAGTCATGTGTCTGCTGTGGGAGTTAAATCACTACAGGTCCTGCCACACCAGTCTTTCTGGAGTGCGTTGCTGTTGCGTCACGCTGTGTTCTCGTAAACAAGGAAGGCTTGTATTTCCTGCCGGCACAAAACCCTGGTGGCTGCCCTGCTCACTGTGCAGGACGACTGCCCGGGAGCCCGGGACACACCGGGAATATGCCTGACGTGTGTGAGAGTGTAGGTGTGGGTGAGAGTGTGTGTGAGTGTGAGAATGTGAGTGTGTGAGTGTGTGTGAGTGTGTGAGTGTGTGTGAGTGTGTGTGAGAGTGTGAGTGTGTGTGTGTGTGTGAGAGTGTGAGTGTGTGTGAGAGTGTGAGTGTGTGTGAGAGTGTGAGTGTGTGTGAGCGTGTGTGTGTGGGTGAGTGTGTGAGAGTGTGTGTGAGAGTGTGAGTGTGTGTGTGAGAGTGTGAGTGTGTGTGAGCGTGTGTGTGTGGGTGAGTGTGTGAGAGTGTGTGTGAGAGTGTGAGTGTGTGTGAGAGTGCCGGCCGTGAGTTTTATCCACGTATGTACAGCATATGTGCAACACCATGATGAGTGTGTCCGTGTGTGTGTGTGTGTCCTTGCTTTTGCGTGTGTGTGTGTGTGTGTGTGTGTGTCTGTGGGTGGATAGGTGGGTGATCAAGGTTGACTCTGGCTCCAGACCACCCCCCCAACACACACACACACACACACACACACACACACACCCCAACCCCGCCTTGCCTCCAGAACCTCCAGAACCTCCTTCACAAACCACAAACCACCAACCCCCTGATCCACCCACTCTTATAACCCAACCGACGACCCAAACCCCAACCAGACCCCACCCACCTCTCTCTCTCTCTCCCCCTCTCTCTCTCTCTCTCTCTCTCTCTCTCTCTCTCTCTCTCTCTCTCTCCTCTCCCTCTCTCTCATCCCACCCCTCACTCCTCAGCCCTTCATACTTCATCCAGAGAACCAAACACAGCCCCTCTGTTTCTGTGTCGTTGTGAGGAGAACATTCCCATTTCCCTCCCAACCATAACACCGGCCAAGAGATTCCCTTTAGCTCCACAACTCTGCTCATCATTCGGCCATTTCTTTAGTCTAACAAATACACTGTCAATATTGATGGCAATTTACATTGTGAATGTGCATATCTACAAGTAATATTGTGTTGATAGATAGTAGTTCTTTATATTTCCCTTCTGGTTCATTAAACACAGTTTTATATTTCATATTAGTTCATGTTGAGTGAAGTAGAATTTGTCCCTCGCTGGTTCTCATGTGTTGAGTGAGAGAAGGGAGAAGTGGTTAGCGTCTTCCAGAGGTTCTTCACAGCGTCTTCAGAGCGTCTTCAGTGTGTCATCAAAGAGTCATCCAGAGCATGTCTTCCAGAGTGTCCTTCAGCATGTCTTCCAGAGTGTCTTCAGCATGTCTTCCAGAGCACCTTCAGAGTGTCTTCAGAGCATCTTCAGCATGTCTTCAGCGTGTCTTCCACAGTGTGTCTGTCAGGTTGTAAGTCTGGCGGAGGGCTGGGCCCCTCATGTCCCCTTTCGGTCTCCCCCTCTTTCAAGCCTCCAGTCTGCCTCCCAGTGGGAGCTGCCACTCTGTAATTGTGGGGAAACCACAGCACACAGACCCATATAGAAATACCCTCTTCTCCCGGCTTTTCAAAATAAAGGTTGTGCGGGGAGAGTATGATCGTTACTTTTTTCTTCCGAGCTGCTATTTTAAGCTAGCTGGTACCTCTGGGTGAAGCGTCCGCTTGACCGTGATACGCAGAGACAACTCGGGGAGGTTTGCCCCCGCGCTTTAGGGCTGCCGGTGGAGACATCAAGCAGGCTAAAAATATGAGTGCAGGATCTGCCTTAAAGTTGTAAAACTGGTTCTGCTGGGCCAGTGTTGGTGGTTCTGCTGGGCCAGTGTTGATGGTTCTGCTGGGCCAGTGTTGGTGGTTCTGCTGGGCCAGTGTTGGTGGTTCTGCTAGGCCAGTGTTGGTGGTTCTACTGGGCCAGTATTGGTGGTTCTGCTGGGCCAGTGTTGGTGGATCTACTGGGCCAGTGTTGGTGGTTCTGCTGCCTTTAAAGGATGAAAAGGTTTCCGTGTCCAGGATGCCGTCCAGTCAGCTTTGATCTGTGTTCTCAGCGCACGGCATGTCTTGTTCCCTGGTGGCTCACTAACCTGTCTGTGTCTGTGTCTCGCTCCACACACACCTGACACCTATGTGTACAAACACGCAGGAACGCACGCAAGCACACATAC
>JAXIVH010000039.1:1738150-1741988 GCA_036785325.1 Urophycis tenuis
TGGGTTCATGTGTTGAACCCACAGTGTGTTCAGTTTGTGGGTGTGTTTATGTGTCCCTGTGTTTGCGTGTGTGTATGTGTTTATGTGTTTGGCAGTGTGTGTGTGTGTGTGTGTGTTTGTGTACATTGGGGAAAAAAAGGGTTCTGAACAAGAAGCCGTGGAAAAACCCAGCAATGGAAAAGAGCTGAGCCCCCTGCCACCCGTATCTCCTCCACCCGTATCTCCTCCACCTCGTATCTCCTCCAAGTCATATCTCCTCCACCCGTATCTCCTCCACCTCATATCTTCTCCACCCGTATCTCCTCCACCTCATATCACCTCCACCCGTATCTCCTCCACCCGTATCTCCTCCACCCGTATCTCCTCCACCTCGTATCTCCTCCAAGTCATATCTCCTCCACCCGTATCTCCTCCACCTCATATCTTCTCCACCCGTATCTCCTCCACCTCATATCACCTCCACCCGTATCTCCTCCACCTCATATCTCCTCCACCCGTATCTCCTCCACCTCATATCTCCTCCACCCGTATCTTCTCCACCCGTATCTCCTCCTCCTCATATCTCCTCCACCCGTATCTCCCCCACCTGTGTCTCCTCCACCCGTATCTCCTCCACCTCTCCTCCACCATGTAGGCCTGCAGCAGGCTGCCAGTGAAGCTCAACAGATTTGAGGTCAGGGTTGGAAAGCAGTTGAAGCTGATGTAGACGCAGACCAGAGGGCTTCTCAGCGGCAGCGTCAGTGTGGCACAGCGTTCCTGTTTTAAGAGGTTCATTGGATTCAGTCGTTTGGAAAAACTGACATTCACTTGATAGCCCACGTTCTTGCCAATATCCTATCAGGCCTGTAAATAATGTGCAATATATTTAATAATATAGTGTCATATGTTTTGGAGTTAATGCTAAGTGTATAATATATAATGTATAATATATAACATATAACATATTGTAATTTCCCAGCTTGGGATCAATAAAGTAATTCTATTCTAATTCTATTCTATATTGCAATTCATCACATAAACATACACATCATGAATAAATGGCCCTAAACTAGAGTTCATCAGTTTGAATATCACTGTACTATTGTGAGTACAACGTTGGGAATATGAGGTAACTATCAATGTATCTGCAATGTATCAGGAATATACTTGAGCTCAGCAAGTACCGGAATGTGTATAAATAAGGCATGAATCATGTTTGCGACCATAACAGTTTAAATACCTATCCCCCATTGGCTCTTCTCATCGCCTCGCGGCACAGTTCTCACGAAAACAAAAGAAAAAACGACAGCGTGTGCAACACTCCTCCTGTGCCACAACAGATTCTGAGACACAGCTCAGCGTTTGCGCTCCACGGCGGCCATGTTTTCACCCAGGACGGCCATTTTTCAAGCTTGGGAGAGAGAGGAGCGATTCTGCTTCCTTTTCCTGTGGTTTGGTACGCGGCCCAGCTGCGGGAGACGGGGACGGCCAAGCCAGAGTGTGGATGCTGAACTTGGCAGAGAGTCCGTGACCAGACAAAGGCAGCGAGCACAAGGGAGAGTTAGAGAGAGTTAGAGAGAGAGAGAGCGAGAGAGAAAGGCCGACAGAGACAGAGACAGAGAGCGAGAGAGAGACACTGCCATTTATTTATATTCGCTGTGGTTTTCACGTGTTGTGTCCTCCAGACTCCCAGACCTTGGGAGGATATTCCGACCAGAGCTGGCTGACAGACGGATGGCTTTCCACTGACTCGCTCAAAGGAGCCCAGAGAATTATTAATGTCGTCTCCATGTGTGTTAATCAAGTGTGAGGCTTTGATGCATGGCACCAACACTTCCCTCACTCCTTGTTGTCTTTAGTCTGTGTGTCCGCGGTGGATGTTCCCCCGTCAGAAACAGCTGACACGCGGGGGGCTTCTGGGGGCCGCGCTGTGCAACGTGAGGACGAGTGTGCATCACCAGCTCACTCCTGTCATCCCCCTCCCCCCCCCCCCCCGCGTTTCCACCTCCCTGCCGCATGGCGCAGTCCGGGGCGGCCCGGCCGGGCTCCCCTCCAGGCCGGTCAGCGGACTCTACCACCGGGCAGAGAGACGGTGGGGGTGGTAGAGGGGGGGGAGACGCTTCATTAACATGGAGGAACCCATAAAGCTCTCTGCGGGGGCCACGGAGCGGCACGCGAGACGCACACACACACACACGCACGGCGGCGAGGCCGTGTTGGTGTGGCGCGGAGCGCGCCAATGAGCCGCGCGAGGCTATTTCTACGTTTTATAGACGGGATTATTTACATTCACACACAACACACACGCACGCACGCACCGCGTAGACACGCTGACACAATACCAGAGACACACACACACACATTCCCGTGTGGAGTCAACGGTACACACAGACTGACACAATATACAAAACCCACACAAGGTCACACACACTTTCACGCACACACAGACACACACACACACACACACACAGTAAACACACAGTACATGCACACAACGCAGCACACAAAATACACAAATCGCGCACGGCTGCACACACACTTTCACACACACACAGAACAACACACACATGCACGCACACTCTCACACACGCACACACACACACACACACATTGTCTGTGGCTGAGCCGGGCCTCTCTGTGTGCCGGGCCGACGCAGCGCTGCAACACTGGGAGTTCTGTCCCGGCCCGTGGGCCCACAACCCCCCCCCCCCACCCCCGACCTCGCCTCAAAATACATTGTGGCTTCGAGGAAACGCACCCTCAGCAGAACGGAGGCCAGGCCCTCGAGAACGGAAAGCCAGCAAGACGGAGAGGTGGAGAACGGGGGAGTGGGAGCGGGGGGGTGGGGGAGAGTGAGTGGGGGAGTGAGCGGGGGAGTGGGAGGGAGTGGGGCGGCTGCAGTGGGGGGGGGGGGGGGGGGGGGGGGGGGGCTATAGTCCAAATGTATGTTCTCATTCACGTTTGTGGGCACAGCTCTTGATGCCTTTAACACACTTGGTGCTGGAGTGGAACATTTGTCTGCAGCGTTTTTTTTTTTTTTTTTTTTTTTCAAATCTGAAAGCGAAAGCAAATAGCAGAGAGAGTCTGGACCCGGACGCACGCCGAGCCCCGAGAAACAGCGTGGAGCCCGGGGCCACAGCAAGTGACTGAGGCCCCTGCCTGACTCTGTTATTATTGTGTTGCGCTCACTTCTGGATGACAGAAAATGGCGGCTCCCGGCCTGGGCGCGATCAACAGGAGAGTGACGACAAGTGACCCAACGACTGAGTCTCCATGAGTCAGGAGAGGCTGTGTGCGGGTGTGTAAACAGGGCCTCGCTGGGTGTTCCCCCTTGTTTCTCCACGCTGACATTTTGCGTCTGCTCATAGCGGATGACACAAGAGGGGCTAGTCTCTCATTCTCTCTCTCTCGCTCTCTCTCTCTCTCTCTCTCATTCTCTCTCTCTCATTCTCTCTCTCTCTCATTCTCTCTCTCTCTCTCTCTCTCTCTCTCTCTCTCTCTCTCTCTCTCTCTCTCTCTCCCTCTCTCTGACATCTCACCCGACACCGTGAGACATAATTACACCTTGTCTCACTAATGGCGTCTGTAATAGTTGACTTCACCCTGTAATCTGCGCTCTCTGGCTGACGGTCTGCTGCTGGTAATGGCTGAAGCATCACGTCGGTCCACAGCGCTGGTGGCCACCGTGAGGAGGATGACGATGAAGAACCGGGGAAACGCAAAACTAAGCAGCCTTTTGTTGCCGTGTAGCGTCACATGCTAGGACCTGAAGTTAATGAGGGAATATCCCCCTGGACATTATGCTACACCAATACACTGCACTAACATGCTACACACACACACAGACTCATGCAAACAC
>JAXIVH010000039.1:1742188-1744688 GCA_036785325.1 Urophycis tenuis
CACACAGTGGAACCCTAAACACCCTGCTGCTCACACAGTGGAACCCTAAACACCCTGCTGCTAACACAGTGGAACCCTAAACACCCTGCTGCTGCTCACACAGTGGAACCCAAACACCCTGCTGCTCACACAGTGGAACCCTAAACACCCTGCTGCTCACACAGTGGAACCCCAAACACCCTGCTGCTGACACAGTGGAACCCTAAACACCCTGCTGCTGCTCACACAGTGGAACCCCAAACACCCTGCTGCTCACACAGTGGAACCCTAAACACCCTGCTGCTGACACAGTGGAACCCTAAACACCCTGCTGCTGCTCACACAGTGGAACCCCAAACACCCTGCTGCTCACACAGTGGAACCCTAAACACCCTGCTGCTGACACAGTGGAACCCTAAACACCCTGCTGCTCACACAGTGGAACCCTAAACACCCTGCTGCTCACACAGTGGAACCCCAAACACCCTGCTGCTGCTCACACAGTGGAACCCCAAACACCCTGCTGCTCACACAGTGGAACCCTAAACACCCTGCTGCTCACACAGTGGAACCCCAAACACCCTGCTGCTCACACAGTGGAACCCCAAACACCCTGCTGCTCACACAGTGGAACCCTAAACACCCTGCTGCTGACACAGTAGAACCCTTAACACCCTGCTGCTCGACACAGTGGAACCCTAAACACCCCTGCTGCTGTTCACACAGTGGAACCCTAAACACCCTGCTGCTGTTCACACAGTGGAACCCTAAACACCCCAAACAGGACACAATAATATCAACATCATGGACAATATTACGTTTTAACAGTCTATATTAAAAACAGCATCAATATGCTGTGCAATCTTATGTTGGGAACACTTGCTAACAGCAATCTCTTGCCACAAGAATTAGAGTTCTATCTTATCTTGTCTGATCTTATAATGAGGAGAGAGAGAGAGAGAGAGAGAGAGAGGAGAGAGAGAGAGAGAGAGAGAGAGAGGGGGGGGGGGGGGGGGAGGAGAGAGAGAGAGAGAGAGAGAGAGAGAGAGAGAGAGAGAGTAGGTGAGAGAGACAGAGAGACAGAACGTGTTCGGGGAGCTCGATCCAGTGTCTCTTGGTAAGTCGTTAAATCAAGCCGTATGGCGTCAGCCGTCCACCTGACGCCGATGAAAGACAGACAGCAGATCGTCCCGCAGCGGCTCGGGCGACCGAGCGAGCGAGCGGGGGGCCGGGGCGAGCGGGGGGGGGGGGGGCATCGATGAATAATGAAGAGGGGACACCAGGCAGCGTGACTAATGCACACTCTGACATGAGACAGTCACAACTCACCTATGACAGCAGCCCTGACACCTATAGGTATTCAATGTGTGTGTGTGAGCGTGTGTGTGTGTGTGTGTGTGTGAGCGTGAGCGTGTGTGTGTGTGAGCGTGTGTGAGCGTGAGCGTGTGTGTGTTGTGAGCGTGTGTGTGTGTGTGTGTGAGCGTGAGCGTGTGTGTGTTGTGAGCGTGTGTGTGAGTGTGAGCATGCATGTGTGTGTGTGTTTGATTGTGGTGAGAGCCTGAGCGTGTGTGTGTGTGTGCGTGTGAGCGTGTGTGTGTGTGTGCGTGAGCGTGTGTGTGTGCACCTGCGGTTTGTGCGTGTGTATCTGTGTGTGTCTAATAACGTGCTTGTGTGTGAAAGGAGAGGGCAGAGACAAAAGCGGCGATCGACAAAGCAAAGAGAGAAAGACGAGCCCCCGCAAATATTGTGTGTGTGTGTGTGCGCGCGGAGCACCCAGAGTAGCTAGCGTATGTCAGCGCATGATTTACCTCCGCGCGGGAGGCCTGGGTAATTAAAAAACGTCATCATGTAACTGGCGCAGGTTCATGCCAGGTGAGGTTCATAAGTCAATACGCTACGTACGCCGCTGCAGTAAAACATCATTTGCATCTTTGTCCTGGAGTAGACACACCCAGAGCCCCGGCTGCTCCACCCTGTTTCCCCGCTGCCGCCTGGAACACATTCCATGGCTAGCTTGGCACCAACTGTCACTACAATGTTAACGTTGCCTCTGAGGTGGAAAATAACAGCGGGGTAAATCCCTGGAGCACATCCCGCTAGGAGGCTAACGGGCACTACGACGCTAACGCTGCCGGAAAGCTAACACCGCGGGAGGTTGACAATCCCGGAAGGCTAATGCCACCACGAGGCTAACAGTGGCGTGGCCGGTGGCGCTAGGACTAAGGTGTGCGGATGCTAACGGCGCGAGGTGCAGTTCCACACAGAGGCACGGCTCCCCTGAGCCCTCCGAAGGGCCAGGAGAACGTCCGGGGGGGGGGGGGGGTCCCCTTGAGAAGGAGGGGAGAGCAGAGCCGTTAGCCTCCCAGAGACGTCCGCCCTGCAGAAGGATCCTTCTGCAAGGCAAACGTCTCCGGGAGGCTAACGGCTATCATTTCAAAGCCCTCCTCCAGCCACCTGCTGGAATGCAGCTTTTCCCTTGGTAATTGGGCCAATTGTCGAGTTTCCCCTCTGCTGGTCCTAC
>JAXIVH010000039.1:1767666-1775166 GCA_036785325.1 Urophycis tenuis
GAGTTCTTTCCTTGGACAGTCCTGATGAAAATCAGGGTGAAGAGAACTTCACAGGGAACCGAAACACAGGGACAGACACTCTGAAGACAGCTGTGGTAGACCAGAGGCATGTGTCCTTCTGTGATGAGGTCATTGTCTACCTGTTTGATCAGGTAAGGACACTCAGTCTTTAACATCTTGGCTCATGGGTTCAAAGTACTACTGTTGGGTATAAAAGGTTTGACTCCCAATGTGGTCCTACCTTAATACCAGAAAACATTTGGACAAATATTTGGACAGTCACTTTTAAATTAGAGGGCACTTGTTTAGATAACATTAGCATTGAACTCATACTACTTATTAAATCCAGCAACAATTATAATTATATATTTCTTTGTTAAAAAAAACTATACAAATATTATTGTTTAAGATGGAATCCTGTTATGCTAGGTACACTGAACTATAGACTTGTTCTGGCAATTTGCTAGCTAGCTAACTAGCCAAGTCACAACCCTCCTCCATAGGAGAGCCCCACCGGCCCGCAGCCAAGCCTGTCTTCAGCGTCCTGCGATGACCTCTCCTCCGCACAGAGCAACTATCCCCACAACCATCAAGACTCGGCCTCGGACCACGGTGACTTTCAATTAATTCCTCCAAACTAACACCAGCCCTCATTCACCGAGCCCAGGAACATGATCAGGGCTGGAACCCAACTTCAGCTCATTGTATTTGTTGTTTACCATCCCTGGTCATTAACATTGTTATCCTTAAGCAGCTTCTTGTCAATAATTGCTTTTGTTTGTCTTTTTGGCTCAAAGGCTTTGAGTGGGAGGATGACTTTAGCGTCCTGGACTGGGCCGCGCCCACCCAGACGAACTGCCACCATGGAGGAGACATTCGGACCCCAGTCCACAGCGCTTCCACCCATCATCTCAGCAGTGGACCCCTCAGAGATACCAGCTGCCCAAGACCTGCCTGGTCCTCACCCACGTCCCCGAGTCAGACCTGGAAGACCAGGGCCTGTAACTGACATACACACACGCACGCACACACACACACACGCACACACAGACACACACACACACACACACACACACACACACACACACACACACACACACACACACACACACACACAGACACACACACACTCACACACACAAACACACACGCACACAATGAGACGAGACACTCAGAGAGGGAGATCTGATTGAACTGCTCATCCTGAAGAGGAACATCAGGGACCTTCAGCCCCTGCCACCCCCCCCCCCCCTGCCACCCCCCCCCCCCCCTCCTTTTCTGCATGCCCCGTCCCCACCCCCCCACCCCCCACCTACGTCACATGTTTTTCTTCCAGCCAGCCACCAGACAGCCAGCCTTGGCATCATGGAAAAAATGACTAATCTCGCCTTTCTCTCTCTCTCTCTCTCTCTCTCTCTCTCTCTCTCTCTCTCTCTCTCTCTCTCTCTCTCTCTCTCTCTCTCTCTCTGTATCTCTTGACCATCCTCTTCTCATCTCCCCTAGCCCCCCCCCCCTCCCTCTCCCCCCCACCGTATATTTCTGATGACTCAGGGTTTCTAACATCACTGCTCTCTCCTGACCCTTTCAAAATGGATACGCGCACCTGCCGGTCATGACATCACAAGGCTGCCGTGACTGCGGTGCATGCTGGGTAATCTTGTGACTGGCGACAGCGAGGACTGGCTGTGCTATAACAGACTCTTGCATAATCATGTGGTATGTTTTCCTAGTCACTGCAGAATCGTCTGGTGGAAGCCTTCATCTAGCGAGTAATGGAGTTAGCACTGCGCCTTGACTGATACGCAGGATGGCCATTGTGTGTGTATTTGTGTGTGTGTGTGTGTGTGGCAGTTGTTGAGATGGTTGAACACAAAAGGAAGCTGGACTGAATGCTGAGTTCATCATGTTGTAATGGGAAGCTTGTGAAACGAGGTGAATAAAGAAATGAACTGTATATTGTTCATGGTTGAAGCTGGGGAGTCCAGTAACTGCAGCTACGCCAGAACACCCAACTGTTCTAATTGTATTATAACATTACACATATAACATTCCACTTGCTCCATTAAACCACAACACTGTTGATGTTACATCCCCTGTACCTGGGATTAATAAAGTATTATATCTCATATATATATATATATATATATATATATATATATATATATATATATATATATATATATATATTATGTTACAACCAAAGACGTGTTTCAAGATAGCAGTTTTAAGTTGATTTCATATGTACTGTATGGGCCTAATGTAAAGGGACTAGTGACACCATACACACAGCCCTGCGTCCAACAGGGTCATATAGAAGTACCTGTCTGAAAGATACAATTAAGATGCCTAAACAATGAAAAGGAAACCATAAAATGACACACTCTAATCAAGTGTTTTACTTGGGTTATATTGCTTAAATATTGCATGCATGCCTGTGTTTATCTTAGCTGTTCACAGCCTTTATCGCAGTATGAGACTAAACATACAGTTTGTGTCAGCCTCAGGCCATTTAAGTTGAAAAGTAAGCAAACTAAATATTCTGTTTCCATACACTGGGCAGAAGCCATGTTTTGTTGATTAGTTACAACTTTTTTCAGCAGGAAACCTAGCCAGCTAACCTAGCAAGACCAGCACACACACACACACACACACACACACACACACACACACACACACACACACACACACACACACACACACACACACACACACACACACACTGGCTGTTCAAGGACACTAACCACTGAAGTGTGGAGGTTGTGTGTTTTTGCCTCTGAGAGCTGCACACCTGTAACTATTCACACAGTGTGCTGCGACCGTGTCCCTCATTCTGTTACTCTTCTGGTTTCAACTCCTTTCAAGTTCCTCAGCTGAGTGCAGCCCCATCACATTTGTGTTGTAGCTGCAACATGACATTTATTTCACTTGAATGTGCATCGGCCAGAAGTCTGCTGAACATGACGTTTCCAGGAGGAGCCAGCTTGTTGACTGAACATGTCTGGTCACAATAAGGCGGTCCACACCACAAACAAGGCCAACGGAGAACAGCAGCAGCCATACCCCGGGGCCAAACGGTCTGGGACAACAGGTACACCACTGGAGGTTAGATCAACCCGAACCCTAACCCCCCCCCCCCCAGAGGACCACCCTGACCACCACAGAACAGGCCAGAGCTTCATCTAGTGCAGGTTCTTCACACCAATACAGATCTAGTGCAGGTTCTTCTCACCAATACAGATCTAGTGCAGGTTCTTCTCACCAATACAGGTCCCATCACTGACCACCTCTCTTACTGGAGTGGTTCTTATAATGTACACCATAATGTCCCTTATAATGTACCATATAATACAGCTTATAATGTACCTTATACATATCATATAATGTACCTTATAATACACATTATAATGTACCTTATGATACACCTTATAATGTATTTTATAATGTCCCTTATACATATCTTATAATGTACCTTATAATACACTTTATAATGTACCTTATAATGTCCCTTATAATATATCTTATAATGTACCTCATAATGTACCTTATACATTTCTTATAATGTCCCTTATAATGTATCTTATAATATACCTTATAATGTACCTTATAATACACCTTATATGTATCTTATAATGTATCTTATAATGTGTGTGTGTGTGTGTGTGTGTGTGTGTGTGTGTGTGTGTGTATGTGTGTGTGTGTGTGTGTGTGCGTGTGTGTGTGTGTTGTGTGTGTGTGTGTGTGTGTGTGTGTGTGTGTGTGTGTGTGTGTGTGTGTGTGTGTGTGTGCGTGTGTGTGTGTGTGTGTGTGTGTGTGTGTGGGAGGGGGGGTGGAACCGCTAAACGTATCACTTAGAAGACAAACTGCAGCCCAGTTTGAAAGGCTCCATATCTTACATCAAGTTCCTGCCATCTAGCTCTCGAGAGTCTCGACCGCCCGTTTACCCCGCAGGGAGACGTGTGGTCGGGTTGTGAAGCCCCCTCAGTCGCTCTGACCGCGATCCTTGGTTGACTGGGGTCCCGTCCGCCTCGGCCTCCCATTGGCTGAGGGAGTGCTACGTGTACATAGGGATCAGCAACAGGTAGCGCTCTCCCCCACATGACAGTGGTCTCTCATCCCGGAGAGAGAGCAGGGTTTGGTGTTCTCCTCAGCGTCCTCGCTGTGGGGTTATTATGGTCTGGTCGGTGGTCCGGGTGGTGGTCGTACGTGGTTCCTGAAGACCAAGGGTTCGGAGTTTGTCCAAGAGAGGTAATGAAACAGTTACTTTTTAATTCACTCATGTAGCGCTGGTTTTGGACTCGGATTTCGGAGCGGTGAGTTAAAGACTAAAGATGTGGATGTAAAGACGGGATTTGAAGTAATCCGAGAAGATGGGTTTCAGATATGGTGTGTGTTTGGTTCCTGTTCCTCTTTCTGTGGCTGGTTCGGGGCTGGTTCTGTACCAATTATACTGACTCAGTGGCTCAGACTCATTTGGAAATAACAGTATATTTAGGTCAATACGTTATTTCACCGTATATTTACACCAAACGTTTGATAAAACCTTCCACTACCTGTTCCACTTGTAGAATATTTGTTTACAAGAGCCAGATTCTGAACTTCACACACCAGGCGAGTTGGAAAAGTGTTTAGTATGCAGAACAGCGTGTCTGCTTGCTTTAGTTTGTTTGGTGAGTGTAACCTTGAGGTGGGCTTATTATCAGGGTTCCAGCTGGATAAGGAGGGACAGATTACAGGCCAACATCATGGAGGTTTCACACTGGCTTGATTAGATACAGCAGATGAAGGATACCTCACTCTCACATGGATGGTTCTGCAGCTGCAGCTTCGGCTGACTCAAGAATATATCATTATATATCTATCTTCTATATCTATTATTTATCACAATATCATCATTCTCCAGTCTCTGTTCTTATTGGACCCTTCATGACTTAATGTACTCTTCATGACTGCATGAATGTGCTGGATCAGATCCTGTGCTCACCCAGAACCCTCCCACTCCACAGGTCGGTACCACTCGTCTCAGGCCCAGTGGATCTGGGTGAGCTGCTCACTGTCACGCCCACCGCTCCAGGCAGAAGGCATGAAGTCCAAAGGGAAGGCCGTGAAGTCGTCCCGGAGCCCCTGGTCCGGTGCCAGCCCAGACCCGGGGCTGCGGGACCCCGACACCGAGGGGGACCGGGGCAGCGAGGGGGACCGGGGCAGCGAGGGGGACCCCGGCAGTGAGGGGGACCCCGGCAGCGAGGCCGAGGCCAGCACCTCCAGTGAACAGGAGGAGGCCGACTCCGAGGCCTCTGCGCCCACCGGGGGCTCGTGGCGAGGCTCCCTGCGGCCCGCCAGCCGGGAACGCCACGATGGCGCCGGCGGCCGGGGGCGGGGGGGTGGCGTTGGCGGCGGCGGCGGCGGGCGGGGGGGCGGCGGGAGGCGGCGGCGGCGGCGCGGCGCGGCCACCACGGAGCGCAACGTCCGGCGCCTAGAGAGCAACGAGAGGGAGCGGCAGCGCATGCACAAGCTGAACAACGCCTTCCAGGCGCTGCGAGAGTCCATCCCACACATCAAGACAGACAAGAAGCTGTCCAAGATCGAGACGCTGACGCTGGCCAAGAACTACATCAAGTCCCTGACCGCCATCATCCTGGGGGTGACCGGGGCCTGCCTGCCCGATGGAGAGGCCCAGGCCCAGGCCACCACGGCCAGGCTGCTGCAGTGCTACCAGCGGCACCTGGAGGAGGAGGGCGAGGAGGGCCTGACCCAGTTCCTCACCCACACGCATAGCTTCAGCCAGGGCAGCTAACACAGAGCTAGCTGTGCTAGCAGGCTGGCGATGGACCCAGGGGCCCCTGGGCAGTCTCTTCTAAAGGGTTCAGAACCACTAAAGTCGGGGGTTCTGATCCAAACATGTCTATACCACAGGGGATACTTCAAGTTATGAGCCAAGCATTTGGTGGATGAAAGAGGACATCATGAGGGCTTGTACCCCGAAACTGTGAACATTACACTGGGCTCATAGAAGAGAATGGGTGGGTTCTGGAGGTAAAGGGGAATCATTCCTTTAGATAGACCTTGAGACATCCAAACGGTTGTTTCCTCTATTTATTATACATACCAGACACACTTTGACAGATACTCCTCACAGAAGTAGTATCTCTTTATGGTTTTGTTCCTCGTTCTGTCCGTTTGTAACACGTCGAAGGCGTTCAGCTCGTTCTCATGTAATCAGCCAGAATCACCTGCCAATCGCTGCCTCAGGGGCCAACTGCCAGTCAACAGTTTGACAAATACTGCAATGTTTGAAGTAGGTCGAAAATCTAGTTTGAGAATATTTACAGAAGACTTAGCTAAAAAGATGTAGGGTGTTTAAGTTGCCCTTCCTTACCAACCTAGCAAAAGTCGATTTTGAGGCATCGATATTTTAGCTGACATTTACTTCTGGGATTTTGATATTTTGTTTTCCAAAAATAATGAATGATAAAGTACCACAGAAGCATAGGAATTTGAGAATGTTTTTTTTTAATCAATAAACACATTTATTTATTGTCAAATAGCTAGTTATTCAACATGCACAGCAGAGAAATGTAGAACGCACTTCCCAGAGAGTAGTGTTGCGTGTTCAGTTTGAGTCCAGCAGCTAACAAAAGTTGTTTGTCAACCATTACAGGCTTATCATGTCCGGCCGTATTGTTGTTGTTTATTTAGACCGTTTGTTTTTCACAATGACTAAATGCCTTGAGTGGTGGAGTCGTTGAAAAAAATCGATTTGTAAATATTCCACTCGTTCTCATACATTATTCCATCTTGACATTAGAATGATAATCAACACCAACATTATACATATAAAGGAAACTTGTGTTCTAGTTGTTCCACACTTGTTTGAGTTGTTTTTCCACAGAAACCCACAACATGCATTACTATTTTCCTGAGATAAGGGATGGATCACCAGCCCAACACGTCTTCAGAATCACCCACATCATGTGATCCATTGTGGGGGGTCCACAGAGCCTCTGGGGGGACGAGGGCCTGCAAGAGTCATCCAACACCCAGTCAGTGGGACCCCCTCATCAGGGTCAGAGAGACCCCCTCATCACGGTCAGGGGGACCCTCTCATCAGGGGGACCCCTCATCACGGTCAGGGGGACCCTCTCATCAGGGGGACCCTCATTAGGGTCAGGGGGGCCCTCTCATCACGGTCAGGGGGACCCTCTCATCAGGGTCAGAGAGACCCCCTCATCACGGTCAGGGGGACCCTCTCATCACTGTCAGGGGGACCCTCTCATCAGGGGGACCCCCTCATCACGGTCAGGGGACCCCCTCATCAGGGTCAGAGAGACCCCCTCATCAGGGTCAGGGGGACCCTCTCATCAGGGGGACCCCTCATCACGGTCAGGGGGACCCTCTCATCAGGGGGACCCCCTCATCAGGGTCAGAGAGACCCCCTCATCACGGTCAGGGGGACCCTCTCATCAGAGGGACCTTCTCATCAGGGTCAGAGAGACCCCCTCATCA
>JAXIVH010000039.1:1782666-1789143 GCA_036785325.1 Urophycis tenuis
GCCCTAAATGTAAATGTAAATGACCTTACACACACACACACACACACACGGAAATTGTAGGTGACGTGACTCACAAGGTATCCTACAAAGCAAAACCCAACCAAACAGGATGGCACCGGCACACTAAACCTCCTGCTGCTCTGAAAATAAAACTAACGAGTTACGAGTCTCTCTCTGTCTGTCTGTCTCTCTGTCTCTCTACCTTCTTCTCCTCGTTGCAGCTGTAGTAGAGGAACAGAACTCCGTCTTTGTTGCCCTCTGGGCAGGAGAACTGCTCCAGGGCGAAGCTCACATCCACCCACTTGTGGGGCTTCCAGTCCCTCCACCACTGCAGGGTGCCCTTCTTCACCCACACCGACTGCCAGGGTGACGAGGAGACAAGGAGGAGAGGAGACAAGGAGGAGAGGAGAGAGGAGACAACTGTCAAAAGGCATGGAAGTGATTACTAAACAATGATCACTTCATTAATCAATGAATTGTGTCATAGGAGGAAATGAAGAATCCCTGGTCACTATCCAGGGTGACAGTGTCACCTGCTCCACTGCCTGCTCATAGTGTCTGAAGTTCTCCATCTCTCTCTTGGACCTCTGGCCCAGCTGCTCTAGGATCTGCTGATGCCAGGCCGCCGTCTGGCCCGGGCTGATGGACAGACTCATGTTCTGGACCGACTGGACCAGCGCTGTCCACGACAATGACAGACAGAGTTCACAATTTCAACATCGACGTCGTCTCCAGATAACCACAGAGAGACCACAGGGACAGACGACACACGGTCCAACCCACCACCAGAGGTCCCCGGGCAGCCGAACCAGCCCAGCTGAGAGTGGGAGTCCACGGAGCAGCCCCCGCCGCTGACCCAGGCCCACATGGGGGGGCTGTCCTCCCCGTAGGGCTCCTCCTCCAGGGCCAGGGAGTAGGTCACCACGGACGACAGGCTGCAGGTGTCCGCGCAGGCGTCCGTCAACACGCCCCCGGGGGCCCCCTCGGCCCCGGGGTCCGGCTGGCTCTGGGTCTCCTCCAGGTCTACGTTGCTCCACAGCGGACCCCTGGCCCGGCCGGCGGGGAGGGCCGGGGAGGAGGGGGGCGGCCCTGGCTCCTCCTCCTGGGTGGGGAGGGGCTGGTCCCCCTGGGCGGGGAGCACGCGGTCGGAGAGGAGCTCGGAGATGAAGCTGTCGCTGGTCACCTTGGGAACGCTGCGGGGTTTGACGTCGGCGTGGAGCTCGGCCGGGGCGTGGTCGGGGGCGTGGTCAGGGGCGTCGTCGGGGGCGTGGTCTGGGGCTTCATCGGGGGCGTGGTCAGGGGCGTCATCGGGGGCGTGGTCCACCCCATCAGTGGTGGGGGGCGGGGGTCCGGCGGTGCAGCCCGTTGCCCCCCGGTCCCGCTCGGTGTCAGAGTCCACGTCGCTGGCGGCTGATTGGCCGCGCACCTCGCCAGTGAAGAAACAGCCGGCGCTGCGACGCGGTCAGAGAGCAGAGGAACAGAGGATCAGAGGAACCGGGAGACGGTGGTTCTATTTAGTAGATAAACATCTGGATATAAGTGGTCAAAGACTGCTCCTATCTCTGAACATCATCAGTACGCTTACCTTGGAGTGTGTGTGTGTGTGTGTGTGTGTGTGTGTATGTGTATATATGTGTGTGTGTGTGTGTGTGTGTGTGTGTGTGTGTGTGTGTGTGTGTGTGTGTGCACATAGAAGCTGCAATACATTCGATAGGCCGCACCCTCACAACACTAAAATGTAAAGACTTTAGAGTCAATGTTTGGACTGACCGTGTGTGTGTCTGTGTGCGTGTGCATGTGCATGTGTGTGTGTGCATGTGTGTGTGCGTGTGTGCGTGTGCATGTGTGTGCGTGCGTGTGTGTGTGTGTGTGTGTGCGTGTGTATGTGTGTGTGTGTGTGTGTGTGTGTGTGCGTGTGTGTGTGCCTGTGTGTGTGTACCTGTGCAGACTGCTGGTGCTGGAGTGTGACCTCTCACTGTCTCTGGCAGCGGTCACCGCTCGCCACGCCTTCCCACTCAGCTCGCTGGCCGTCACGCCCTGCCTCTGGAACAGGGCCCGCTCGGCGCTGCCCAGCGCCCACACCTGGCTCACAGAACAAGGAACCTCAGAGACCGAGGTGACCTTGTGACCCCGTGTGTGTACTCTAGACCACAAGGACAACTGAGCGGCCTATCGCTCCTGGATCTGTTCATTCAAGTCCTTCAACTGGAGCACGTTTCTTCCTTTTTATCGCGGTCATTTTTGAATATACAGTATTATTACTTAAAGGTTGACATTCCAACCACAAGGTCCTTCAAAAGGTTCCAGTATAGTAAAGGTTACAGCATCGGGACCAAAACCAGGAGCGGACCACCGGGCCGAGCCGGGCTGGGACTCGCCTGGTCGTTGAGGCCCACGTTCACCATGATCACCTCCCCCACCATGCAGATCCAGCCGGAACCACAGGGGTTGTGGTTGTTCACGCCCCGCCTGAACCACACCTTGGAGGACACCACGGGACACACGATCAGTCAGCAATATGTATTCACCATGTAGTCTCATAAATCAGGAAGAATCTGTCTGACCAATAAAGAGGTGGAGTTTTGTTTACTAATTTGCTCCATTCCATTTTCTCTTAAACTATTGTCCAAAATGAGCAAACAAGTGTGAGTAGGAGTATGTGTGTGTGTGCGAGTGTGTGTGTGCGAGTGTGTGTGTGTGTGTGTGTGTGTATGTGTGTGTGTATGTGTGTGTGTATGTGTGTATGTGTGTGTGTGTGTGTGTGTGTGTGTGTGTGTGTGTGTGTGTGTGTGTGTGTCTATGTGTGTGTGTGTGTGTGTGTGTGTGTGTGTGTGTGTGTGTGTCTGTGTGTGTGTGTGTGTGTGTGTGTGTGTGTGATTGCAAGTCCTATACATCCCATACCTTGTTGTCCTTGGTTACCGCCCACACCACGTTGACCCCCACTGCCACATGGGTGGCTCCGACCTCCAGGCTGGGAGAGTCCACTACTGTCCAGGCAGTACCTGACGAGCACACACACACACGCACACACACACACACACGCACACACACACACACACACACACACACACTCAGACACACACACACACACGCACACACACACACACACACATACACACACACACACACACACACACACACACACACACACACACACACACACACACAGACACACACACACAAACACACACACACACACACACACACACACACACACACATGTCAACAAACTCACCCGTCAAAACACACCCATCCAGTACCCAGTACCCAGTACCCAGTACCCAGCACCCAGTACTCCCCACCAAGGACTCAGTATCCATTAGCCAGGACCCAGGACCCAGGACCCCCCACCCAGTGGGGCGGCAGTAGCTCAGTAGGTAGAGCGGGTGGACAGAGTGGGTCGTCCACTAACCATAGGGCCATAGAGCTTTGGACTAAAGCATCTGCTAAATGCCCCTTTACACTTTATCCAGTGCCCCCCACCCAGTACTCCAACCCAGCACCCAGTACCCCCCACCCAGCACCCAGTACCCAGTACCCACCACGGGGGCAGTCCCGGCTGATCCCCTCCCTGACGACCAGCTGGCCCTCCCACAGCACGGCCCACACCAGCTCCCCCGGCCCACAGCTGATCTGCACCACCTCCCCGGGCACCGACACCTCCGTCCAGGACCAGCCCTCGGGGTTATCGTGCTGGATGCCCTCCCTGTACCACACCTGGGTGGAGGAGGTGGAGCAGGGAGAGACAAGAGAGATGGCGCCCAGACGGCAGGGATCAAACAGCAGGTTGGTAGACAGCAGGGGAGAGGAAACAGAGATATTGTGCTGTGAAAACTGGGATGAGTGAGTGAGTGAGTGAGTGAGTGAGTGAGTGAGTGAGTGAGTGAGTGAGTGAGTGAGTGAGTGAGTGAGTGAGTGAGTGAGTGAGTGAGTGAGTGAGTGAGTGAGTGAGTGAGTGAGTGAGTGAGTGAGTGAGTGAGTGAGTGAGTGAGTGAGTGAGTGAGTGAGTGAGTGAGTGAGTGTGTGTGTGTGTGTGTGTGTGTGTGTGTGTGTGTGTGTGTGTGTGTGTGTACCTTGCCCTGCAGGGACACGGCCCACAGGGACAGCCTCCCCCTGGGCTCCTCACTGATCTCCCAGCCCCCACAGCTGATGTCGCTGACGGGGTCCGGTAGGGAGGACTGTTCTGAGGGGATCTGTCAGCACAGGACGAGACGCTCAGGTGAACACACACACACACACAATACCACACACACACACAATACCACACACACACACAATACCACACACACACACAATACCACACACACACACACACACACACACACACACACACACACACACACACACACACACACACACACACACACACATACACTACCACACACAAACACACAATACCACACACAGACACATACACAATATCACACACACACACACACAATACACAATACCACACACACATAAACACACACACACACACATACACTACCACACACAAACACACACACACACATACACACAATACCGCACACACACACACAATACACAATACCACACACACACACACACACACACACACAATACCACACACAGACACATACACAATACCATACACACACACACACACACACACACACACACATGTGCATGCATGTCTGCATACATATACACACACACACCTGCATGTATAATAATACCAGACAACTACACAATATAATTAGTGTGACTCAAAAATGTAACAAGATACCACAGAAAGACAGACAGACAGACAGACAGACAGACAGACAGACAGACAACACGGCGGCCCTCCTCCACCCACTTTGGTCCAGCTGTCTCTGGCCTTGTATCTTCTGTAGCGTAGCCAGCGCCTTCGGCGGACGCAGGAGTTCCACTTCTTGTCCTTGGTGTAGGTGGCTGGGAAGTCCATAGCATAGGTCCAGCCCTGTGGAGCACCCAGAACCCCACAGAACCACACAGAACCACACAGATCCACACAGAACCACACAGAACCACACAGAACCAGACAGAACCACGGGCACATCAGAGACTCACAGAGGTGGAGAGATAATGTGCGTGGAGAGACAGTGTGGGTTGGAGAGGACAGTGTGGGTGGAGAGACAGGGTGGGTGGAGAGACAGGGTGAGTGGTGGAGAGACAGGGTGGGTGGAGAGACAGTGTGAGTGGAGAGACAGTGTGAGTGGAGAGACAGTGTGAGTGGAGAGACAGGGTGAGTGGGAGAGACAGTGTGAGTGGAGAGACAGTGTGAGTGGAGAGACAGTGTGAGTGGAGAGACAGTGTGGGTGGAGAGACAGTGTGAGTGGAGAGACAGTGTGGGTGGAGAGACAGTGTGAGTGGAGAGACAGGGTGCGTGGAGGAGACAGTGTGGGTGGAGAGACAGTGTGGGTGGAGAGACAGTGTGAGTGGAGAGACAGTGTGAGTGGAGAGACAGGGTGAGTGGAGAGACAGTGTGAGTGGAGGAGACAGGGTGGGTGGAGAGACAGGGTGGTCGGGCATAGAAGAAGTGGAAGTCTTCCAAGGTGGTTTTTGGTTTCAGTTTCAGTTTCAGTTATATTGTTTACAAAATAAAGAGAGAATCATGATGAGGGGTTCATAGATAAAAATGAACATGTACAGATAAAATGTACAGATATAACATGTACAGGTATAACATGTACAGATAAAAGAGAGAGAGAGATTGTGGAAAGGCAGAGCGTTGAACACGAGGGTGAGACAAAGGTGCGAGCGTGGGTGAGAGAGAAGGGGGGGGAGTGTGGGGTGAGACAGAAGGGGGGGAGCCTGGGTGAGACAGAAGGGGGGGGGGGGGGGGCGTGGGTGAGACAGAAGGGGGGGGGGAGTGTGGGTGAGACAGAAGGGGAGGGGGGGGGGGGCGTGGGGTGAGACAGAAGGGGGGGGGGAGCGTGGGTGAGAGACGGAGCCAGCCCAGAGGCGACCCGAGGTAGCGGGAGACAGATGGACAGCCCGACGACAGCGAACGACGAAGGCGAACGGGCCAGACCTCCCCGGGTGCTCACCCCTTTCTCGGTGGGCTCGGCCTCAAAGTTCTCGTCCACGTACCAGTCGCCCTCCACTCCCAGGCGCCGGACGGCAGCGAGAAGCCGTCCAGCGGCCGGTGCAGCAGGCCGGACACGTCGCTCCACTGCCAGCGGTCGCTGGGCAGCAGGCGCTCCGAGAATCCATCCACGGGGTTCCAGCGCTGGCCGGGGAGAGACACACGGACACGTGGTGTGGTGGAGGACACCACCCGGTACTGACCAGACTCATCTATATAGCTTTGGTATCATCGGGGCCAAAAGGTTCTGGGTTTGAATCCCAACATCTGCAGCCTAGCGTGAAGACAGACATGGAGCTAGAGGCCTGGCCTACACTGAGGGACTGAGCTGATTTCCCCGCAAGACACTTTGGATAGAAGAGTCTGCTTGATAACCAATTAGTTCAATAATATATAGCAGCACTTGA
>JAXIVH010000039.1:1791843-1829343 GCA_036785325.1 Urophycis tenuis
GTGTGTGGAGGGGGGGGGGGGGGGTCGTCATTGTTCAAACCAGCACATGAGCACCAGCAAGAATAGCCAAGAAGCAGTCACACATGCGCATACACAAGTCAACACACACACACAAACACGCAGACACAAGCACGCACACACAAAAACACGCAGACATAAACACACGCCAGTCTTGCCAGCAGTTTTCATGTAGCGTGACTGTTTCAACATCCCTTCTTCTCACACACACACACACGCACACACACAGACACACACACACAGACACACACACACACACGCACACACACACACACACACACACACACACACACACAGACACACACACACACACACACACACAGACACACACGCGCACACACACTCACACACAGACACACACACACACACACAGACACACACACACAGACACACACACACACACACACACACAGACACACACGCGCACACACACTCACACACAGACACACACACACACACACAGACACACACACACAGACACACACACACACACACACACACAGACACACACGCGCACACACACTCACACACAGACACACACACACACACACACACACACACACAAAGACACACACACACACACACACACACACACACACACACAGAGACACACACGCAGGCCCTCTCACAGCGCGGCTGGTGCCCTCCTTCTGAGGGCGGCGTGGTCCCGGTCCACAGAGGAGGACAGGCTGCAGCAAGACACCAGGACTCCCCTCTGAAGACAGACAGTCTCCCAGAGTCAAATTTACTGCTCTATGGAGCAACCGCACTAAAGCGCCACAGGGCAGCCAACGGGAAAAAACAACTCTGGGAGCGAGGCGTCCGGGGCCAGCGGAGGATCTGCTGCGGTGATTCCTCCAGCGACACTCACCCGCCCTCCCATTGTACAGGGAGAGAGAGAGTGTTCCTGGGAGCAATGACTCCTCAGAGAGGCTGAGACCCTGGTGATGGGTCTCCTGCACACACAGGGGGACACATGACAGACCTGGCCGGTGTGAGCCGGCATGAAGGGCCCGGAAAATGAACACATTTCTATCGTTTGATATCACTGTTTCTCTTTCTCTCTTCCTCGTCACATTTCTTCACAAAATATGAATTCCTCTTCCTCTGTTGAGCAGGACGAAGGGCATGGCTTCGGTCTCTGAGCATGGGGTCAGTCCTTGTGTGTGCATCGCCCGTATCAAGACATCTTTTTTATCTAGTTTATTTTTCTTGGCACTTTCAACACGTCTTTAAATGTAAACGTGGACTTTGCCTTGGCTTCTAATGTAGGCCTTCAGTAGAGGGCGTTTAGTTTACATGTTCAGTGTTTTTAAAACTGATTTTCCTCTTTTAAAAAAACTCTACCCAGTCTCCTATAGCCTATCTACTTTAAAATCATGAAGCATTGTGTCCATACAACGTGCCAAAGTACTCCATTTGTAATGATCATGGACATATGCTGTTAGGTCTACGATAGGTAGAATAGGTGGGACAATTCCAGCGGCAAAGGCAGGAATTTAACTTCTAAAGGAATACATGTTATAATCTCACAAAGCCATGACGAAGTCGAACTTCACGGTGAAGCTGGGAAGACGCTGCTCATAATTCCAGCTGTGAGCCAATGCCTCCCCCTTGTGTTTAACACATGCATTTCTACTCTGAATATGCGTGAAATGAATGCGTTCGAAAAAGAAAGAAAATTCAATCGGTAATGTATCGTGTATTTCATTCAGTAATGTGCTGAATGAAGTATGTTCGCTGTACAGGCTACGGTATGGTTCTGCTGGCCCCGTTTACACGATGGGAAAACGCAGATATTTCCATGCGGTTTGGCCTCTCATTTACACGAAAACCCCGTTTTCATCAGAGAAAACGATTATTTCAACAACAAAAAAAAACTCCGGGCAAAGTGGAGATTTTGGAAAACTCCGGTTTCGCGGTTGCATGTAAATAGGGGGGGAAACCGGCGTTTTTGCATTGTGACACGTTGGTCTGTCGTTTTGAGTCGTTCGTTTGGCATTTCTGATTGGCCACCTGTTTGCTCGAAGTGTTCGTGACACCCTTCACCGGCTGTTTTTATCATTGGTGTAAACACAATTATTTTCACAAACGAGGAGGAGAAAATAGCCGTTTTCCAGAATACCCTGCTATGTGTAAACGTGGTCTTGTGGATCTAGAGACAGAGGTCCTGTAGGAGAGACCGGGTATGGTTGTAACACTTTTTGCTTCAACACCTGTAACTCATTGAATTTTTGAGCTAAAGCTCTCAAACTTTAATACAAAGTACCAACACTTGTTTACTACAAATGGCACCAAACCTCTGCAAGAATATCACAGACCTCATGAGGTGATTTCAAATACATGTAGTTCCTTTGTTACAACCTACAGTTAGACAAAATAAGCAAAAACGGAGGCCACACCATGTGATGTGCTTTATTGAAATATGTCTCTCTGCCTGTGACTGACCATAACTCAAATCCACTTTCTGTTTGACTCAGAAGTGTGTGTAACTAACCTGTTATATGCTTACCTCACGTGGTCCATAATACACGTCTGCTGCCTGACTCAAATAATCAGCTAACATCTCCTTCTGCACCTCAGAGAAAACTTTGTTGCTGCTCCTGTAACCTACACTGGGAAGATCACTGGACCCCTGGTCTCTCAGCTTCTGCAGTGATTTGCAGTATCTGCTCAGTGTTACATGGCAGATCCCATATGACTTTGCAATTGATCTAACTGACTTTCCCTTCTTTGTGACCTCATCAGACGCTTTTTAAAAACATCTGCAGGCACACCTCTGTCACTCCTTTTCCACTGCCTTGGCATTCTGTAACTTAAAATCAAGAAAGTGTTCTTAGTTGTAGTTGGACGTTACAGTATGTAAGGGGATGGTTGTAACACTTGGTAAAGATGTGTTACAACCCACCCCACCCCGTCAGCCATTGTTTAGTTAGCTGTATTATCATAGTGGTTTGGAATTAGCAGGGGAAAAATGCCTCACATTTTGTCTGAGAAATTATACTTTCATCTAATATAAGTCACATGGTTGTATCTGCAATTTTATAAATACAAGACAAAATATAGTCTTGGTCCAAAAAAATTACTTTCTTACATCAAAATAATTTTTTTCTAGATATTATCTGCATGGATCGGTTTCCAGCCTAGATAATTACCATCGATGATTGGGGGGAAAGTGGGTAAATACTGAAATGATCATGTGACTCCTAACTTATCCTATATCCTTGATCGGTGGAATTGGTGGTGTTACAACTCTCCCCGTGTTACAACCATACCCGGTCTCCTACTACTGACAATTATGATGACAATTACGGGTCTCATATTTAATTTGATTTTTTTAGATACTCATCTTTATTTATATACCTTTACTTTAGCCTACGTAATAACTGTCATATTCCTGCTGTGAAACAGTCCGGAGGTGGTTTTCAGGTGCTTTAAGGTGGAGGACATAATGTTGGGGGACTACAAGCCCACCGAGCCCCCCGCCCCCCAAAAACACACCGGGGTCTCACGCCTGAGCTGCTGTCGTAGTGCTTGGAGGGTTTTCCCTCTTTCTGCATTACTTTGTGCGTTAAATAAAGAAGATGAAGACAACACTCACAACTTTCCTTCCACACAATTGCCAGTGACCAAATATGCAAAAATGGCACCATTTATATTACCATTACTAAATAAGTTGCTTCCCATTTAACCCCCAAACGGTGACTATGTTTTCGTTTTTTCAAAACCTGACGTGTTTCCACTTGGTCCTTTGACCCAACGTGTCCGAGTCAAAGTCTGAGGAAGACTGAACCGTCCGGGCCAGCTGACGGCCTGCTGGACTCGTACCCGACTCTGCTGTGGGGCTGTTCCTAAGCAGCCTTCCATTGTTTGGGCTGGCAGCATGTCAACAGCACAGGATGGGTAGCCTACCCTGGAGTCATCCTGCAGTGGAGGAGAGGGGTGTGTGTGTGTGTGTGTGTGTGTGTGTGTGTGGGGGGGGGGGGGGGGGGGGGGGGGATTGTAGCTCATTACTCAGGTGCTGCTCCAGGTTTCCATGGGAAAAGACGCAGTAGGAAACAGAATGAAGATATCATCGATAAGAGAGGCCATTTTAAGAGACCAAATTCATTTCTATTATGGTGGTACAGTTACTACGTATATATATGTATATATATATATATATGTAGGCCTATATATAAACATCCTAATTATGACATCATATACGTCATAACCATGTATGTCAACAGAACCAGTATGTCACTAGAAGGTTACAGTGGAAATGAAAAGAAGCATTAAAATATATATAAACATAGTTTTAATTGTACAACTTAAATGTGAAATCATTCAATATTTTTTTTTTTTTTTACATATTAGAGACATTTTTGTCAACTGAGAATCCAGTAACTGAACCCGACCCGAGCCCGACAGACATCAAGCTTTTTTACATTTTTTATTTACGCGTGGATAAATTAAAAATTTCACGTACACGCAGATCCACCCACCAACCCACCCACCCCCCCACACACACACACACACACACACACACACACACACCTCACGCACACACACTGCACGCACGCACGCACGCACACACACACACACACCGCATGCACGCACGCACACACGCACGTACGCACGCACACCACACGCACGCACGCACGCAGGCAGGCAGGCAGGCACACACACACACACACACACATCTCACACACACACACTGGTGTATCAAGAGGAGGATCCATTCAGGTCAACATATCAAAAGAGCCCCTAACAATGGGAACATCCAGTCCCCACATCTATGAAGGAAAATTGCATTTGAGGAAATTGCCAATTTCTGGATTATACTCCATTTGTGAGCCGGCATCACGAAGCGATCACAGAAATGGGTTCCATGAGAGGTAACGTATAGAGAGGCAGCTGGCACACCCTGAGCAGACTCACTACAGACACCTGACACCAGGCACAGGGGCACTCACACACTCCTTTCAGCCTCCATAGTGGATTTACAGCAAAAGAAAGCATCTCTAAAGAAGCCTGATTGGCAGTCAACGATTCATCCTGATGCACCTGATGCTCCAGCCTATGACAGGTTCAACTGATCCACCAGCCTATGACAGCTTCACCTGACGCACCAGCCTATGACAGTCTCATCTGGATGCTCCAGCCTATGACAGTCTCATCTGGATGCTCCAGCCTATGACAGTCTCATGTTCCAGCCTATGACAGTCTCATGCTCCAACCTATGACAGCCTCACCTGATAGTCCAGCCTATGACAGTCTCATCTGGATGCTCCAGCCTATGACAGTCTCATCTGGATGCTCCAGCCTATGACAGTCTCATCTGATGCTCCAGCCTATGACAGCCTCATCTGGATGCTCCAGCCTATGACAGTCTCATCTGATGCTCCAGCCTATGACAGCCTCATCTGGATGCTCCAGCCTATGACAGTCTCATCTGGATGCTCCAGCCTATGACAGCCTCATCTGGATGCTCCGGCCTATGATGAGTACAAGACAGGCCAAAGGTTCTGGGTTCTTGAGAAAACACCTGACCCACCTCTTACAATGCCATGTGTGTAAAAAACAAACTCAAAATCAATGGACTGTACAGGGCTATGGATGGAAGCGTCTGCTGAATAGCTAAATATGACAGCGTAGTCGTACTCGTCTAGCCGCCGCACCCAACAACCTCGACAACCTTCATATATCTTCATATATATCATATATCATATATAAGCCTTCATACATCTGAATGTGTCATAAATATGAGCTGAGGCGTCCGTGCCGGCCGATGCGTTACCTGCAAACACGACAACGCATGTCCCCATCTTTGAAGCTCCCATGGGCGATCATAAAAAAAAAAGCCCACGTCGCCCAGCCTAAAATGGAAACAGGGATGACGCTGCTGTCATTACGGAGGTGGGGTGGTGAGGCTGGGGGTCTTTGTAGGCAAGCCTTTTCATATGCTAAACACAGTGTGTGTTCTGGCCCTCTCCAGGGCAGCAGTGGCCCAGGCTGCACACAGAGAGCGTCGGGGAGGGCACGGCCTTTCATGCTGTGAAACACGGGCACCTTCTTCAGCCCCCAGGAGCACCTGTGTGGGGATCAAAGTGGGCAGTGTGTGAGCCCCCCGTTTCAAGAGGGGGTCCTCAACGCACAGCAATCGACCAGTAATTGCCTCTCCAGAATCTTCTAAAGCCAGAGTGTTTGGGGGGGGTAATCTCTTAATATAAACAGAGCATTTAAATGGCTAAGTAAGTAAAGATCATAGACAGGTTTTTACGAGGACATAATTGCCCAGCGGAGGGGCGGTGAAGCGGGTCTGCTGAGCCTGGCTCCGACCGCGCAGACGTTCACAACATAGATAAGATAAGATAACATGAGATAAAATAAAACTCTGTTCATGGAGCAAACCCAAAGACTCAGGATGAAGCCCTGGAAACTGAATCAAGCTGGCAATCAACCAACCATAATGTAATAACTCAGAACTCAAGAGTTCTGAGTACATCTGCATGGGTGAGTGTAGATGATACTAATGACATCATAACTGCCTGGTCTGCATGAGAAATAAGAACAACGGCATTCATTCATACTTTTGCTTGCTCTTTTTGCACATGTATTCCAAAAAAAGATATTAAATTATTAACCTATGATATCAAACAGGTGTTCTCACTACGATGTGTGCATGCACACCAAGGTAACGGAACCAGAGCGTGTATTTCTGAGGGGCTCTGTCCCTCAGCACGCTGAGTTCAATCCAGTCAATGGGCCAAGCTGTGAAGTCCTGACCTCCAAGTCTCAGATGGCTGCTCCTCAGAACCCGGTTCTGACAGCGGGTGGTGGTTCTGTCCTCCACGCGCCCTCACACAGAACCACTGCAGGGGGACGCCATGCTGGGGGGGGGGGGGGGGGGGGGGAACCAATTATGTCAGTGTGTGCATGTGTATGTATGTATGTATGTATGTGTGTGTGTGTGTGCATGTGTGTCAGGAAGTGCTCTTTTGAGATGAGATTGTGTTCCCGATAGCAAACAAATAATATAAGTTCAATTCCACAGGGGACTGTTGACACAGCGTCCTCCTAGTGGCGCTCAGTCTCTTATCTGTGGAGTCGACCTTATTACTTCTGCAGATAGCGCCAGGAAAGCCCTGAGCCATCACACTCACTGAGAGGCGCAATGGCTCCAGGTTGTTAATCAGGCGGTTGAGACAGACTGAACCAACTGTAAATATTATGCCCGTTCCTCATACAGAACCTGTCTGGCGCGGCCGGGTTATGGCTGCGTGTCTGCAGCAGAAGTTGATGAGTAAAGTGTGTGTGAGGGAGACTCCTCTGAGTGGGGGCTCACAGTGCAGGGGCTCTGGTGCGTAATGATCTGACCATGCTAGGGGGAATGGGCGGGGCCTAGGGGGTATCCAGGGGTATAAAGGATGCTGCCATACTGATGACATCCTACATGACCAAAGGGCACTCGCAACACAAACTCACACGAGCACCTCAATAAAAAATACTTGGAAAGCCCGCACAGACAGGGTATATTATATAGGTATTCATAGACACACTTCTGCACAACGCTTCCATGGATAACTGGAGGTCCCTGATGGCTGTGGTGGTTTTCTGGGCTTTGTTGGGAATCTGTCACGGGCTGCCCTCCAACTCAGAGACAAGGACATCAGACGACGGGCAGGTGAACATATTTCTGAAATATTTATTATTTACTTTTAAAAATGATTTCCTCTGACATTTCTTTTGAATATTGGTTAAATATAAATTTCACAAATGAGTTGCATTCTTAATAAAAAATGATTCCTCTGACATTTCTTTTGAATATTGGTTAAATATAAATTTCACAAATGAGTTGCATTCTTATTAAAATGATTTCCTCTGACATTTCTTGTGAATATTGGTTAAATATAAATTACACTAATGAGTTGCATTCTTATTGAATGAACAATACACTTGACAAACTTTAAATTAAAATGTTTAAATTAAAATGTTTTCAATTAAAAAATGTTCAATAATATGATACAATAACGTGAAATGTTATGTCATTATAACCTTCTAAATGTTATCACGATGTTTTCTAACATGATGAATGTCGTGACGTTTCTGATGGCGTGTGGTGCGTCTGAGCAGGACGAGAGCCTGGACAGTAAGATGGCAGACATGGTGAAGAGGTCCAAAGCCCTGCGCTTCTACGGGCTCATGGGCAAACGCTCAGGTATCCACCCTGACCTCCGGGTCACACTGCTTTAGTTACCTGCTGATGACCTCCCAGTCAAACTAGTGACCTGCTAACACACAGCAGCTGTGTGTTGTATCTCCATACTGTAGTTAATCTCAATGCAACCTAAACACAGGAGATGCGGGGCTGGCAAGGGAGACCAGTGAAGAAAATTGATACAAATAATTTGTTAAGATTTTTCCTAAATTAATTGTCACATTTTTGTTGCTAGCAATTGCTTAATTAATTTGCCATTGTTCATTGCTCCTTCGGTAGATTATGAGCATAAAAAACTACAATATATGTGTACTACATTATATGTATATTATATATTATATGAAATATATGTATATTTCCATAGTAAATACATTTTCAAATGAAATTGTACATCTGTAGAAGTAAGTAAACCTCAGATAGATTTCTGTGCCACAGGTTCTACACAGCCCATACAACTGAACCGAAGACGTAAGTAGAAATGTAATACTGCTTTACTTGTACTATTAAGGTACCTAAAATTACCGTCATTTTAATAACCACTGTCACTTTTCAATTTTGCACCTTATTCTGCATTTCAACCTGCACCTTAATCGCTCATTTGCACTTCTGGTTAGAACGCCAACTGTATTTCGTTGTCCCTGTACTTGTACTCTGCACAATGACAATAAAGTTGAATCTAATCTAATCTAATCTAAGGTCTGAAAGAAAGTCTGACAGAAATTCACATTTTCACCATGTCCTCATGAAAATCAAAAATGTGAATGCGTGATCACATGAAGAAACACTAACACATCATTTCAGGCAACAAGGGAGAGATGTTTGTGGGCTTGATGGGACGCAGCATCACCAGCGGGGGTAAGAAACACAACCGTTACATTTTCAAGGCAACTTTATTGATCGGGGCGTGGCGGTCGACAACCAAGCTTCCAAAACGTTCTCTTGTCCCTGAAGGATCACGGTCAGTTGGTTCTGAGGAGGTTGTTTTTTTTTTTTGGCTTGTTGCAGAATCTTTGACCCAAATGGTTCCGGTGGGCGGCGGGCCGGCACTGGCCTCCGTGGACTCCCCTGAAGTGGGTGGGTGTTCTGCCACTCCAAAAACCTGAGGCTGCTCTGTTACCAGATGTACTTCTCCAAGGCATTCAAAAAGAAACTAATTCATATTCATGACGTCATTACTAAAATGATTCTGTTACTTTTATTTGGCAGATTGGCGAGAGGATCGGGTCAGACCCCACTATCACTACGGCTAGAAAATGATCTCACACCACAACAACTGTACACGGTTCTACCGACCCAGACGACAACACTAAATGTCCCCTCCTGCCAAACACTCTGCTTCGCTCTCCAGGTTCCTCCCCTACACTGAAATAAAACTGTCAAAGCAGGCAAATGCTGACAAACAAATGGACTGTATTTCTTCTTTTGAATTCATCACATCCACCATACACAACTATTCAAACTCCAGTACAAAATACTAAAGACATTCACGTTTTCGCTGATATCACTGCATGGGCCTACAGCAGTGAGAACGTAGGACACATGCTGGTATCAGTGCATGAGCCTACAGCCGTGACAATGTAGGACACATGCTGCCATCACTGCATGAGCCTACAGCCGTGAGAACGTAGGACACACACTGGCTGTTAGTTCATCCAAAAGCATCGGTGAGACCTTAACAACCAAACAGCTGCTGGACACCAGGGAGGACAGAGATCCATGACACAAAGCAACAGTTCAAAGTAACCGGGGGGGTTTAAAAATCACAAAGACACAAGGAAACCGACACACTGATCTTCATTGACAGCTTGTGGTGGAAGGCTACGCTGTGGCTGGTGCAGGTTCAGTTCATTCGATAGCCTGGCGAGAGAGAAGGAGAGAGAGAGGGTGGGCGGCTGGGAGAGACGCCACCAATCATGTCCCTTTGGGCGGCGTCCATTTTAACGAGCTGGGGTCGATGGTTTTGTTGCTATTGCCTCGCTTCGTCTCCTTGGCTTTCCATTCGTCTATCAGGTCCTGGGCATCAGCACAGAGGGAGACAGACAGAGGGTCAGACAGAGACCGACGGAGACAGAGAGGTGTCTTTACATGAACAAAGCTCCACCTTCTCTTAAATACAATGCCTAGTTAAGAGTTTGGTGGCAATAGTCCTTACCTGCTCATCACAGTGGACGTACAACGCACGTATTCATTTCAATTTGATTTATATAGACCCAATTCATAACAGAAGTTATCTCATTACGCTTTACATACAGAGCAGGTCTAGACCAAAACTCCTTATGATGGTAATTCATGGACGTATGTGTCCACTCTATGGAATGATGCTCCAGACATAAACAAATGAAGCAGAGTGGTTCACACTGACAGCTAACATACAGTATACAGCCGGACATACGCTACAGGCATAATAATCTCATGTTAAATATCTAACTCGTCACAGAGAGAAGCGAGGGCGTCACAAGACCATGTTTACGTGAACACATGACCATACTGCTCAAAGCCAAACGTGTTACTCACCCAAATGTCTCCCATGGCTGACCGAGGTCACATGGTGAGTAAATAACACTGCTGCTGTCGTCCTCTATGGACTCAGGCTGTGTCCTCTTTAAAAAGATACTCCAGAAGAAAATGCTAATCTCCACCTGTAACTCTTCCTCCGTCTCTACGTTGGCGCCAACAAGCTTTGGCTGTGACCACTCTGCTGATATTGTTTTAAAATGGCGGACGTTGATTTATATATATATATATAAATAATTTTTGGTTTGGGACCTTTTCCAGGCCCAATGCTTGCTATTGCCTCATGTATGTAATACATACTTGAGGATGAACGAATCTCTCCAGACTACAGGTGGTCCTGAGCGTGCAGACAGGTGGTTGTTTACCTGTCTCTTCAACACCAGGTGTTTCCCTTTCCAGTACTTGAGCATCTGAAGGGACTGCAGGGTGCTGACGATGTCCACCGGGTTCACGGCCGTCTCCTGGCTGATCTCTGCACAGAACAAAATGTACAAAGCTTGTTCAGGAGCCGAGCACCAAACGTTGTGTACATCGGGTTTGAGATGTCAGTCAAACCAAGGTAGGCTTGATGGGTTACAGGCTGGTTACATACCTGTTACGTCTACCTCTGGGAACATGAAGAACATCTCTCTACATTTCTCTGCACCTGATTATGCTATGGTATGTTAGGTTTGCCTGCACCTTATCCAGTTGACACTACTCTTATGTACTTATGTACATACTTACTTATCTACCACTGTCTACCTACGTATCCATTATTCACTTATCTACTCTACTCACCCACCGTATGACCTGCTACTTATTTGACTTAAGTGACTTATTAGATTTGATTTTATTATGTAAGGTTGAGTTGACCCGGACAATAAGAATGTCACTGCTGGTAATGATGTACGTTGTGATCTGGTGCGTGACAATGAACTTGAAACTTGTACTCCTGTAGAGACATACAGAGAGACAGGTGGATACACTGAATACAGAGACCGGGGAATACATTCCACGATGTTGGCTGGCCTGAAGCTCTCATGCAGCAGGAGTTACGCCTCGTTTCCTGTTACAGATATTCTACTGAAGAGAAGGACTTAGCGTGAGGAGATGAAGCAGTGAAGTGTATTTCTACAGTGCCAGTCTACCCCGTGCAGGTTCTAAGGACACTGTGGTACTGCTGGCCTGTTCACCCAGACATGAGCCAGCAGGCGTCATTAGCCTGAAGTCTGAACTGTGAGAATTGAAGGTTGAAACTAAGCAGCCTGGCATAACACCACATCATCATACCAGTAAGCACTAAAAGGCGGCCATGTCAAGTGAGTCCCTCCCACTGTGAGGGGCCTCCACGCCGACCCACCCTTGATGGAGATCTCCTTGCCCTGGAAGTTGCACATGTATCGGAGCAGGACCTCCTTCCAGTAACTACGGTAGCTGATGAGGCCCAGGTCGGACAGCGGCCTCTCTGGAGACCCCACCTTCTCCTCCACCTTGGACAGCAGGTAGCCTGCGGGACAGAGCAGTGCTGTGTTAAAAGGTGAAACAGAGATGCTAGGAGGCCCGGCAATGGGGTAGGTTAGGGTTAGGTAGTTGGGTTAGGGTTAGGTAGTTGGGTTAGGGTTAGGTAGTTGGGTTAGGGTTAGGTAGTCGGGTTAGGTAGTTGGGTTAGGGTTAGGTAGGTGAGTTTGGTAGTTGAGTTTGGTAGTTGGGTTAGGGTGAGGTATTTGACGTACTGAAGTCGATGAGCATCTTGCCAAAGCCCTGTCTCATGTACTGCGGCATGGTGAGGATGCAGGACACGTTGTAGTTGAGGAAGGAGTTCTTCTCCTGCAGCAGACAGAAGAACAAACGGGCTCCTCACTATTCTGTCAGAAACATCTTGAGGCTGAACTGGCTGGTGTGCCAACCACATTGGATACTACTACATACTCTGTGGTCCTATGCTGCAGGTCCTTCTCACCTTCCTGTCTACAGTGTACATACGAGCACAAAATAACCATCAAATACAAATGCTTAGCTCCATCTCAAGTGCCTTGAATACTATGATAGCAGATCAGTAAACAGATAGTTCTGGGCCTTGATTCTCGCTGGTTGGAAGCCGTTGCAAAATCCTCTATAAGCACAGACCCGTGATCACACAACATATCACACAGTCTTCTGGTGACGGCCACTGTGAGGAGGCCCGTCCACGCGGCCGTGCTGCGCTGCTTACTTTGGAGAAGTAGCCGACCAGGTGGCAGCCGGTGTTGTCTGCCTCCGTCATGACGTAGAACAGGAAGGGCTCCACGTCGTAGTACAGCGTCTTGTGGTCCAGGAACAGCTTGGCCAGGAGACACAGGTTCTGGCAGTAGATCTGGGAACCACACACCATTTAGGAACACCTAGTTGGGTTCTTTAGTCTAGTGGTCCAAGAACAGCTTGGCCAGGAGACACAGGTTCTGGCAGTAGATCTGGGAACCACACGCCATTTAGGAACACCTAGTAGGGTTCTTTAGTCTAGCGGTCCAAGAACAGCTTGGCTAGGAGTAATAGGTTCTGGCAAGAGATCTGGGAACCACATGCCATTTAGGAACACCTAGTTGGGTTCTCTAATCTGGTGGGGAATGCGAGGGTCCTATCTAATCTGGGATCCAGTGGTTCTATGGGGGTAGCTGGGGGGGGAACCAGAAAAGACAAAGGGTGGGGTTACACCAGAGGCTTACCTTGTTCTTCTTACCATCGACCTCAAACACAGATATGGAGCCTTTTCTGTAGACCTCGTCCCCGGGAGGATGCTTCCACACACACTTGGCCTGAGAACACACCAGAGTGACATAGAAGTCATGAACCTCACAGCCCTGGTCTGAGAACACACCAGAGTGACATAGAAGTCATGAACCTCACACACCTGGCCTGAGAACACACCAGAGTGACATAGGAGTCATGAACCTCACACACTTGGCCTGAGAACACACCAGAGTGACATAGGAGTCATGAACCTCACAGCCCTGGTCTGAGAACACACCAGAGTAACATAGGAGTCATGAACCTCACAGCCCTGGTCTGAGAACACACCAGAGTGACATAGGAGTCATGAACCTCACAGCCCTGGTTTGAGAACACACCTCAGGTCTCAAAATAGCACATTACAGAAATGTATGTCAGAAATGAGAAATTAGACATTAGAACAAACAAATATTGTTCAATTGTTTGTTCTTCCCGTGCTGGGCAGCAGAAACAGAACATGTCAGTAGCCCTTGAGGAACAAAAACAAGAATGTTCTCCATTTCAAACCAATCAGACAGCGTTCACCGAGGGAGCTGCATCCCATGAGCATCCTGAGGTAGCAGGTGAGCAGACTCACTCATGTCCTCCATGGCTAAACCAAAGCGTGAGGGCGGGGCATGAAGTCACCAGCCAGGGGGTGTGTTTGTGTGTGTCTGGGGGTCTGGAGGTGTGTGGGGGGGTCTCACCATGTGTCGCCGGAGGATGGTCTGGCTCTTCATGTACTTGAGGCAGAACTCGCAGACGTACAGGCGTCCGAGCCGGGCGTACTCTTCGGGGTAGGGCGAGTGGTACCAGGTGTCCAGCTCGTAGCGTCCGAACAGGATGGTCTTGATCATGTTGCTGCCCTCCGTGATCTGACCCTGGATGCGGAGCTTCTCCTGTTGGAGCCGCAGAGAGGAGCACACCTGTGGTCACTACACCTGTGGTCGCTACGCCTGTGGTCGTGACACCTGTGGTCGCTACGCCTGTGCTAGCTACGCCTGTGGCCGCTACACCTGTGGTCGCTACACCTGTGGCCGCTACGCCGGTGGCCTCTACGCCTGTGGCCTCTACACCTGTGGCCTCTACACCTGTGGCCTCTACACCTGTGATTGTTTGCTAAAACGGATCATCATATATCTATATCTTATGTCAGCCTGTCCTGCGACATCAGGGGACCCCAAGGCTGGGAACCATGGGATCTACAGCCTAGCGCCAGGCATCTTCCACGTGCATTATTCCCAACCTGCTCCTTAATTAAATGTGTCTGAACCACTGAACAGCTGTAGTGATGGAGAGGCTCTCTCACCAGGTCCTCCGACGCCCGGGCCTGGGCCTTCCTGAAGAGCTCCAGGTCGTACTCGCTGGTGATGTTCTCCAGCAGAGGCTCTCTGGTGTTGCCGTGGGTCTGCCGGTGTTCCTGGAGTGTGAGTGATTGAGTGACATACTGTTGTTTACGACACTAGTGACCATACTATTGTTTATGACACTAGTGACCATACTGTTGTTTATGACACTAGTGACATACTGTTGTTTATGACACTAGTGACCATACTGTTGTTTATGACACTAGTGACCATACTTTTGTTTATGACACTAGTGAAAATAGTGGTGCTTATGACACTAGTGAATATACTGTTGTTATGACACTAGTGACATACTGTTGTTTATGACACTAGTGACCATACTGTTGTTTATGACACTAGTGACAATACTGTTGTTTATGACACTAGTGACTATAATGTTGTTTATGACACTAGTGACCATAATGTTGTTTATGACACTGGTGACCATACTGTTGTTTATAACACTAGTGACCATACTTTTGTTTATGACACGAGTGACCATACTGTTATTTATGACACTAGTGAAGGGGAAGTTAGCATGCAAATCCTCCATCCACCGAATGGGTGATGTAATCCACTTCCCTTTGCTCTGGAAGGTTGGTGGTTGGTGTAACAATTAAATAATAATGCAATGATTTAACAAGGCGTGAATTACTTTATTTATGCTACACTTCACCAAAACATGGATTTGCTTCTCTTTAGAACTGTCAAATGTTACACGAAATGTTACCAATATCGATTTGAACTGACCGCCAACATCTGGTAGAACTGATACAAACCCAAAAGAACAGAAACCATCAGCTAAACCTCAAACTACAACATTCAAATAATTCACTCTTTTAGTTATTATTCTAGAGATTGATTCATAGAGTGTGTATGTCCTGTTGTGTGTCGATGAAGATGACGTGAAGAGTGAGTGTCCTGCTGTGTGTCGATGAAGACGAAGAGTGAGGGAGCATCTCATACCACATGCTTCTCCTTCTGCTCCTTCTGCAGGCCAGCGTTCCTCCCCTTCCTCATCTCGGCCACCTGCTCTTTGTACCGGCTCTGTTTAGACGTGGGGGTCTGCAGGGGGACAGCAGAGGGAACAACCTGCTAGTTTCAGCTTCTGATAATACTTCAAGGAACTCCTTAGTGAAAAATCAAGGAGCCTGTACAAAAATAAAGTATTCTGATGCAGTTTTGCTTTGTGTCTGAGCTTTGCTACAAACACCAGTGAGTCGGACACTACTGATGTAGCCACTCCACATGAAACACATTCTGGTGGGGGTCGTGGTGGTGGTCCTACCTGGTGGGGGTCTTACCGGGTGGGGGTCCTACCTGGTGGGGGGCAAGGTGGGGGCCTACCTGGTGGCGCGTGGTGGGGGCCTATCTGGTGGAGGTTCTACCAGGTGGGGGCCCTACATGGAGCCTACCTATCTGGTGGCGTGTGGTGGGGTCCTACCTGGTGGGGGTTCTACTGTCTGGGGGTCCTACCTGGTGGCGCGTGGCGTGCCGCGTGTTGCCCTCGTCCTGTCCCTTCAGCTCCTCCTCCTGTTTCTCTCGACTGATGGCTTTGACCTGTGAACACGCAGGAAAGTGTACATGAGGAGCGCGCTCACAGTGGTGATGCAACCAACCACAGGTGTGCATCAGGACCAACATCAGTCTGCTGGCTGAAAACTAGAATTCAGTGACGCGTTTATGTGCAATGCATTAAGTAAGGCCATCCTTAAAAATATTTCTGTTTGCAGTAAGTTTTTAATTTTAAGTTAAAAAAAAAAGTACAATTTTGGTCACGGTGAATATGTCTGTATGAATTTAAACAAATTTGCATATCGTGACGTCACTGACTGGGTCTCCAACCAGTAAAAGTTTAGTGGTCTCCTTGACATCAGTCGACACGTCACGTTATAGCGGTGTCAAGATATTTCAATGCATTTTTTTATGTACGACCTAATGCTACGGTGCCTGAACCCAAAGTTATAACTATAGCCTTCTATAACTTTGAACGGTGACGCGAACATTTTCTTTACTGCAGCCGCAGCCATCATAACAGACAAGCGCGAACCATTGATGAAATGAAGTGAATATAAAGGAAAGAACGTAGCCTACGTGTGTATGTAGGGAATTTATATTTGCGATACTTACTCAAATATAATTAATAGGGTTTTATTGGAGTTGCATTAGTTGTTTGAAGAGTTTAAAAAAAAAACGGTCAGTCTTAACGCAAGTTTACAACCGGCAAGTCGGTCGGCCTAAAAGGGAAAAAATATATATATATTTGGGTCAGTCCTAAATTGACAGGGTCGGTCAGGTTACGGCAAACCGAAATATTTTTAAGGATGGACTAAGATAATGCTACGGAACATACTGAGACAACCCCTTTCATGCAGAACTGTGTTCTTAATCTGACACCGTCTGCAGCACCTGTATTACAGGATCATTTCCTTATGACATCACGTGCATAATGTACAATTAACAGCTCGTAAATTAGACATGCGGGAGCTCCATCTTCTCAAGCGTTTTCTATATCAGTGTGTTTACTACGGTGTGTTTTGAACAGGGGACCTACACGAGCGATGTGCTCACCTTGCACTCATCGGCAGACAGGTTGTGGTAAAGAGGACATCCTGACACCGCAAAATGGCGTTCGTGTTTTCCTGTAAGGTGACCTGGAGAAAAAAAGAAAACACACAAAAGCCTGTTAGGAAATCCATACAGTATACAGTATACAGTATACACCTCCACAAACACTCTGCATTAGGACACGCCTTTAAAGGAGAAAAGGCAGAGCCACTCACCGAGGGAGTTGCATCCCGGCGTGGGGCACTTCATGTTGAAGTTGTAGGTCTCGTGGCAGCGGCGCCGTTTGGGTCGGTGGGAGAGGTCCTTGTCGGACTCCCGGCCGGCCGGGTCCTTGGCCTGGCTCTCGTCGTGCGAGGCGTTGGGGCTGGAGATGTCCAGCTCCGACTCGGACGAGGGGGCGTTGCCCGTCGGCGTCAGGGGCGGGGACTCGTCGTGGTCGGCGGGGGGCTTGAGATCGGGGGTGTCTGGGGTGAGAGGAACCACAGCGTTATGGACAGAGGTGGCGGAGGGGCGCGGGGCAGCTGGGGGGCTACTGACTCAGGAGAGGGTACCCTGGGAGCTCTGGCTGAGGCGCATGGAGGCTCTGGTGAGGCGCTGTCGCTTGGCCGCGTTGCCGTCGCTCTCCGAGCTGTTGGTCTGCTCGCGGTCTGCCGAGGAGTCCGAGTCCTCCGTCCCGTCGGAGCCGCTGCCGGCCACGGGCCTCTGTCACCGAAACACAGAGGAGCCCCGCTTCAAATCATCCTTCACGTACAAGTGGGAAGTTTCCAACTTTGCAATAAGGATTTAGTGGAGCAGTACAACGCCATAGCACGTTTGACACTCAGCATTTTTACCAAACTCTGACTTCTGTGAACTGTAGTGATGTGACAACAAACAAACCTGCGGTCAATAAGGTGTTTACAGGACGTCGCGCGTCTGTTTACATGGGGATTACGTTCAGAGCCGACTACTGAAGGTATTCACATCCACGCAATAAAACCTGCATTCTGAACAGTGTCTTGCCATTACACTAATCGTATAATAGATGTATATTACGGTATACGGTAAATATTACGGTATATACGGTCAGTGTTGTGTATATGATGTGTTTAGTGTTGGTGAAGAATGTAAACACAGGCTCACAGCAACAGCCCAATTAAAACACACCTCTCTATTCTATTACATCAAACATTCGGACACTCATGTGGGGAGAGGGACGCTAGCCGTTCGCAGTCTGGAACTTCTCCGAAGCTTTAAAGTATTTAATTCTGACATGAGCTCGGTGTAGCACAGCTAGCTAAACATGCTAATGAAAGGGCTAACATGCTAATCTGGTTATGCATCTAAAAGCAGCCCGTTCTACGCGTAAATACATTAATCACGACAACGCCCGACTGACTTGAAGTTAAAGTACATAAACGATATAAATTATATATTCTGCTTCCATGTTGTGTACCGGCGGACGGTTGTCACATTAGCAGCTCGACTGCCTGCTGTTGCAGCTCACATTAGCCTAGCTAATCTGTCCGGGAGCGACCTACATATCTTACCTGTCGTCTACGGGGCATGTTTTCCTTGAGAAGAGTGGTTGGCTAGCGGGTGGCTTCTTAAATGTTATTAATTCCTAAATTGGTTTAAAAAAATGGTTGTAGAAAGAATCTTTTTAAGAAGCGTTTATTTGTGCAAGTTTGTATATACGCAACATCGATCGGCTCTCTCGCGCCACATTTTCCACACTCAATACTGCACTTCCGGTGAACATCCGGAGGGGCCGGCCGTCCACCAGGGGGCGGGGCAGAACGGGCCGCTAGGGGGCAGCACTCTCCTGGACGACTTTCATCAATCAATTATTGATTCTAGCTTAACCTCAAGCACGATGACAACAACAACAACAACAACAACAACAACAACAACAACAACAACAACAACAACAGAGTCAGAGTGTTTTTTGCTGTTCATACAATACACCGATGACTATTAAACACCCATGTTGGTAGAAAGTACGATTTATTGCAATTATTCTATACTACTTCTGTTTGTAATTTAGTAGTATTTCATCGCATGGACAGTGCAGCTCTTCAGAAAGAAATGCATTCGTTCTAGTTTTCTGAAATCACAGCAACACTGCAGAGGGGCGTTACATCCCTTGCCATGGGGGTTCTTACCTTACACCCATCCATGGGTCGCCACTGCTGCCATTTTTATCAATCGCTAACCTCGAGTTTGGAGAATCCAGAAGCCCCCTCTGTTTTCTCGAGAGTTCCTCTCGGCCAATAAACAGGAGGGCCGGTTGGCGAGGGGCTCCACAGCAGCTGATAGGGTCTTAAAATAGTACAGTTGGTCTGCAGCACCAAGCAGCGTGGCTTTCTTTCTGTTGTCCGCTCGTATATAGAAACACTCAATATAATACGTTTTAAAACACTTCCCTGGGAAATCATGTCAAGAATGAACAAGCAGACGATTGTCAGACCCGAGAACAGGTAAGTTCCATGGGTTTCAGTACTCGTTCTCCTCAATTACTACTAGCGGAGTGATTGTACAGCCAAATCTGGGGCGTGAGTAAGTCCCCTGTCCCAACTTGAAGCCGTAAGTCTATAAGTATGTACGTCTAGTCTTCCTTAATAAAGTAAATGTGACCATGACATGGTGGCAACGTGGTGGGCTACACACTGCGGTGTTGACAGCTGCCTTCATGTCTCCGTTCAGCCAGCCTGCTCGAGCACTGTGGTTTGACCGCAAAAAATATGTCACCATCAACTTCATGGTCCACAAGCCCAAAGACGTGCGGGTGGACTTCCTGACGGACAAGCTGGTTCTGTGGTGAGGTCACGGCGTGTGTTCAGGGGTTATGGGGAAAAAAACCCAGAAAGATTGCACTGTATTTGATTGTGAAATTAAGATATGTATTAAACAGCTATAAGCACGCCATGATGAACACGACTTAATAATAATAATAACAATAGGCGTGGCCTCACCTGTCCGCACGTGTCCTTGTGTTTTCAGCTGCAAAAATGATGACGACGACATTATTTACAACGAGCTGTACTTCTATGACAAAATCCAAATCCACGTAAGTATTCAATCTGACATCAAGATGAAACACAGTGCCCACCCGAGGCCAGCTGTGGTGTGAACAGATGTTTCCGTGGCGTGCAGGACTCCAGAGAGAGAGTGTACGACCGCACCATCAACCTGCTGATCCGGAAGGTCACACCTGACGTGGCGTGGCCACGGCTGCAGAAGGACCCTGCGAAGGTGGGCTCGTCTGCAGGGAACCGTTAAACCACCGCAAGACACCATAGTAAAACTCACCGTTTCACTTGTTGAAGACTGACCAGTCCTCTGAGAAATACACTGAAGCCAAGACAGACCTGGACACACCATGGCATGTTTCTGTGTGCACTTGTTTCCTCTCGAATGATGTGCTCCAGTTTGGCTCAAATTGGACCATAGCATTCAAATGGTCAGGATTAGGATTTCGATTCCTACTGATTCCTCCTTGTGTGGACACTGGGTAACAACATCCGTCAAACAGTATATTAGTTAAAGCCATACTCTTGAATGATGATTACATGAGCCTTCCTCAAAGTCTGTGTATACCGTTGAAAGTGTGTTCTTGCCCCTTCTCTGAGCAGTCAAGCTGGATTTCTGTGGACTTTGACAATTGGAGGGACTGGGAGCACGAGGAGGATGAGGGCAAGGCAGAGTACGACAATTACATGGACGTGAGTGACACTACTTATTATGAAACTACCATATTCACCACAGCGCTACCGTAATTACTGTACTATACATATTTACTACAATAGATACTACACATGACCATCACAGCAATTTCATATGTACCACAGCACTACCACTTAACAAATTTGGAAACTGAAGAGGGTCTCTCTGTGTGTGTGTGTGTGTGTGTGTGTGTGTAAACACATTTCTTTCTACCCCCCACCACCTATTACAGATGATCCAAGAAATGGCTAACAAAAACCCAGGAGGGATACCAGATATGGGTGACCTCAGTGATGTAAGTCTTTCTCTGCACATCCCTGTAGCTTGAGATGACATCGCCCACTTCACTTTATTAATATTTTACATTTCATGAAACTCTTTAATATGTAGTTGGTGTAATAATGAAAAATCATGATTTATACTAGCAGTATCCTGGCACTGACATGATGGATATCATCTCTTCTCTCCCTTGCAGTCGGACTGAACTTCTCGGATGCTGACAACTGGTTGCTAGGCCACAATGAATTATGCAATATAAACTGGAGGTCAAATTGATAAAATTATTACGTTTTTTTATCCTCTTTATAAAAAGAAATGTCTGTGTGTAATACCTGTATTATTTATTGACATTGTTTTATAACGTGTTAAATAAATATATTTTATTTTACAATGGCGTGATTATTTGTTGATGTCGGCTAGACTTGGGCTCCCTCGGCTTCCGTAGACAGCTGCAGCTGTTCCGGGTGGCTAGCGGTTATGTAGTATCTATGGTATCAATCTAGAACACACAAACATGGCTTTTCAGTGTCAACGAGACTGCTATATGAAGGAGGTATGGGTGTTCTGTTGGAGACGTGTCTGTTTTCATACTGTGGTGGAGACCCCGTGTTTCAGAAAAGGCTAACGTTAGTACAGTATGTATGAGCGTAAGATATGTAGATATGCTTGCACACGTAAGGCATGGCTAGTTAATGGCACCACAGCACGTGTCTTGTTTGGGTTAAATATAACGATCCCGTGCGTCATGCATCCTATACATGCGTGCCACCGTTTACATGACTTAATCTAAACCTATACTAAAGAGTCAAACCTCTAAACATCCCTACAGCGCCCTCATCGAGACCGAAAGGCTAATCCATACACCGATATTAATGTCACTCATGCATTCAGACATTCATACAGATGCCATTCATTCACCCTTAATGTTCTCGGCCAGTTCGTCACCTCGGTGGTGTCCTGCTCCCCAGCTCAACTCAAACTACAAGTCAACGGTAAGAAGGACGTCCTGCAAGGCTTCAACGTCAGACTGCAGGATACCATCCTGTTTCCGGAGGGTGGCGGGCAAGTAAGTGGTGGGACGTCTGACGTTATTCATGTGCATCATTTTGTTTAATAAATGAGGAGCCGCTAGACACAAAGGAGAGCTAACGTTTCTGCGTCAATTCAACACTTGAATGAATGGCTGCAGTTCAGCATTGGTGCGCACTATGAGGACGACTGAACTCTAATGTGGAGCCCGTGTTCCTTCAGCCAGACGACCATGGGCTGATAGGAGACGTGCCAGTGCTCAAGGTGACGAGGCAGGGTGCTGAGGCCGTCCACTTTGTGGGCTCCTCGCTGGAGGTGGGCCAGGAGGTGCAACTGAAGTTGGACTGGGACAGGAGGTTCGACCACATGCAGCAACACTCGGGTAGGAATACACTCTAAAGACACACCCACCATATTGTTCACTGTGTAGAGAATGGAATTAAATGTAATTAAGACTGTTGTCTTTGAGATTATTACGGTCTTATACCCAAACTCTCATCCGGGTTGAATAAAGAATTCATTGTTCTGTACACCAGTTTGTGGTTTGGTGTGCAGTACTTCACAGGCAGTTTATGGAGGTTTAGGCAGTAACTTTTTGTTGTTATTGTCCTGATTATTAGGTCAGCATCTCATCACCGCCCTGGCAGAAACGATGTTTGGCTTCAAGACCACATCATGGTATGTCACATTTACAGTTTTTTTCGATTGCTTAAACACAATTTTGAGCGTTGTGTTTTTTTTTCTGCAAAACCTACACACAATTATCACAACCACAAACCCAATTCGCAAAACACCTTGGATCCTTTGCAAAATGAAACACTCTTGTAAAAACTATACGCTCATTCATCAAAACCATATTTTGTTACCATATGAAACACACACGTTGCATATGACTTAACTCTGTTTGTAACAGTTACACACTGCTGTTGAAAACCTTAAACACTTTTGGATAATTCTGCTTCTGAGTGAATAGAGTAGCATAGGTGAAGTACACAGTGAATTTGCAAAACCTCGCCCAGATTTGCACAACTATAAACACAATGTCGGCTCACACTTTTTGCAAAACAATTCACACAGTGAACACTAAACACACTTGTATGCATTAGACACGACACAAGACCAATGCTGCAGACTGATGAAAATGTAATTTATTTCTCCATATACTGAATTTAGTCAACAGAGACATAAAAAACAAAACAAAAAACATGCCCCATTTTCCATGCTTCTGACAAACATAAAATTGTATCCTGCAAAACCATGGTTTACAACATGGTCCACAAGAGTTGCGCGAATTTCATTGGTTAAATTTGGTCCTCTTCTTCTTTCCGCTTCACCTCCTCCTCCTCCTCCTCCTCCTCTTCCCCTTCCTCTTCCTCTTCCACGACCTCCGCCTCTACCTCTGGCGCGGCCTCTGGCACGGCCTCTGCCTCCTTCTCCTCCTGCGATTCCTCCTCTCACCCTCACTCTTCCTCTTCCTTCCATTTTGGTTAAAGATAGGTGAACTCACCTGCTGCATATTTATAGTGCTTAAACCTGATTGGTGTGTCTACAATTAAGCAATCTTGTGTTTGCACACCTGATGGCTGTGTTTAACCAATTGGCACATAGGTGTGGTCATTTGACAGTCAGTGCTTTAGAATTGCAAGGAAGTGACATCTTGATATACTTCTGTGTCTAATGCATACAAGTGTGTTTAGTGTTTTGCAAATCACTGTGTGTATTGTTTTGCAAAAAGTGTGAACTGACTTTGTGCTTAGTGGTGCAAATCTGGGCCGAGTTTTGCTCGTTGAGTGTAAGCTTTTGATAATTGTGTAATACTTTTGATTTTAGTGTTTATTTGATCGTAAAAAACTGTAAATGATGTGATCCTGACATGTTCTGCGCTCCCGTGCTCTGTAATATGGCCTCAGTGACCATGGCCGTGTTTTCTATGTAGTCTCATGACAATGTTCACTGTACAGAATGAACATTTTATTCTGCACATCTGGTAGTAAAAGCCCCTAACCACCCTGGACCGCAGGGAGCTGGGCCGACAGCGGAGCAGCATAGAGCTGGACACGGCCCGCATGGACCCCGCCCAGCTGCAGGCCCTGGAGGAGGCGGTCAACGAGAAGATCAGAGCCCACGTCCCGGTCACTCTGCAGCTCCTCCCCTTAGACGACCCCGCCCTGGAAAAGGTGCGTACAGAGAGAAACCTTCCGTACGCCTTTAAAGGCCTGGTTCAGATACGCATTGAGTCATTCAACGGGTCTGTCACCCAAAGTGATCTACAGTGTATGTTCTCATTGATACACATTATTATGGGGCGGCAGTAGCTCAGTGGGTAGAGCGGGTCCTCCTTTAACCGTAGGGTCGGCGGTTCGATTCCCTCCTCCAAATGTCCGCATGTCGAATTGTCCTTGAGGAAGACGCTGAACCCAACTTGCTCCCCAGGCGCTGACCATGGCTGCCCACTGCTCCTATGTAACATAGGATGGGTCAAATGCAGAGAACCGAGCCCCTTCACCCCCTCCCCTTCTGTAATTTCCAAGCTTGGGATCAATTAAGTATTTCTATTAAAGCCAGAGGAGACAGACCGAATCAAATGATTGGATGACCTTCCCTTAGGCTCATGACCAACACATATTTTGGATTTCTTTCTGTTTTTGAGTATTTGATTCCATGATTGCTGTTCGGATGTAAAGGGAATTAGTAGTTTGCTTCAACGGACAGTCTTTTTGTCTTCCCTGTCTGTATGAAATGGGTTTGTGTGTGCTGTGTGGAGCCAGGTCCGGACCCGGGGGCTTCCTGAGGACATCGCCGGGCCCATCAGGATCATCGACATTGAGGGCGTCGACGTCAACATGTGCTGTGGAACCCACGTGTCCAACCTCAGCCAGCTGCAGGTGAGACCCCCCGCTTTGGGCCCACCACAACGGTCCGGGTGAGAACCCACGCAGGCTCCAGGACCACCACAAGGGGTCCGGGTCAGTTCCTTCCAGCTGACTGCTGAGTGCTACGTGATGTGTTCTGCTCGTCAGGTGATTAAATTCCTGGACACCGAAAAGGGAAAGAAGAACAAAACCAACCTGATATTCTTGGCGGGGAACCGGGTTCTGAAATATGCAGAGAAGTGCTTCAACACGGAGCGCTCGCTGGTCTCCCTGTTAAAGTGAGTGCTGGACCCTTTTTATGGTACGTTCAGACTTTAACATAACCGTGACATGAAGGAAAGAACTGTCTTGTTCCTCCTCCCAGAACTGGACCTGACGAGCATGTAGAGGCCGTAGCCAAGACCCAGAAATGTGTGAAGCTACTTCAGAAAGTGAGCAGATCTCTCGCTGTGTTATTGACTGAATTGAATAAAACATTGTACAAGTCGTATTTAAATGCTAATCTATATCACACATGTGTTCTGGTAGAGCAATCTGGGCTTGCTGCGAGACTTGGCTGTTCTCATCGCACAGAACTTCAGGAGCAGTCAGCAGAGAGGCCCCTTCTTCACCTTGCACAAGTAAGATTCAGTTCACCCACCGCTTGTTTTTGTCACTGGGACGGTAAACCTAGAGGGTACGACTCCACAGCAGGCCTGTAGCTTAGACCAGATGGTGGGAGTCTAGAAGGAAATACATTGTAATGACCGTTTGACCTTTTATTCCTCCTGCAGAAAAGAAGGTGACAACGAGTTCATGAACATCATCGCTAATGAAATCGGCACCGAGGTGAGACGGAGATCTCAGCTCTGTGTGTTTGAGGGCATTAAGCCTTCAGAGATGTTTGAGGGCATTAAGCCTTCAGAGATGTTTGAGGGCATTAAGCCTTCAGAGATGTTTGAGGGCATTAAGCCTTCAGAGATGTTTGAGGGCATTAAGCCTTCAGAGATGTTTGAGGGCATTAATCCTTCAGACATGTTTGAGGGCATTAAGCCTTTATGTTTGGTGGAGCCTGAACAGCATGAACTTTAGTGTTGTCGTTCACAGGAGACGCTGGTGTTCCTGACTGTGGGGGAGGAGAAGGGCCCAGGTCTGTTTCTCCTGGCTGGGCCCAGTGACCTGGTGTCAGAGATGGGACCACGGTAAGGTGCTCACACTTTCTGATGGGTTTCAAACGTGGTCTTCATCCTGGAACACTGCCCTCTAGTCCAAGGTGGGTGGGACAGCAGTTTTTTTTTGTCCAATAGATTGTTTTCACAGAGGTGTCATCACTTCACCTCCAGGGTGCGGGTAACAGACTGATATTCACTAGTTTAATGACCTGTGTTGGTCCAACGATGACACCTATTAATCATTTACACATTTTTTCTTCTCCAAGCTGATTCGGGTCACCAAGCAGTAGGGATGGTGTTGGACATCTGGCTGGAGGACACCAACATTAAGGATGTAAGATGCGTTAAACATCACCAGTGTTACAGCAGTGTGTGTCCTCTGCTGTGTCCGCAGGGTCCTGGAGATGCTGGAGGGGAAGGGGGCGGGGAAGAACGGCCGCTTCCAGGGCAAGGCCAACAGCCTGGCGCGGCGCGGGGAGGTGGAGGCACTGCTCCAGCAGCGCTGCACCTCCAGCACCTCAGGGGAAGAGTAGCTGCACCACAGCCAGTGAACTCTCTAGGACCCAGGGGTGGCCTCAGTTAAAGAGTCAAAATCACAGCTCACTTTATGTGCCAGCTCACTTTATGAATGATTTTGGAATCAGAATGTTGGTCTGACAGCATATGTGTAGATATACATACATTTCAATTAGATTTTACATTCAGGAGAGTGTAGATTACATGTTGATACTGATGAATTTATGTAAATGTTGACATATTTTTTAATAAAAAAAACACTTTCCTGTCCTACTTCCTTTACTTTTCTGGGGTGCTTCACAATGCTAGTGCTGCTAGCATTAGCATTGTGTTGTTTAGCTGGAAGCACTTCAACGAGAAGCAGCACTTTGGGTTAATTTTTAATCATGAAAAATCAGCATCACGCAACGCAAACAATCACATCCTCATTCATTTTCTCTGAACGCTTAAAACTCATCACCCTCCATGTGCAGTAAGAAATAATCCATTACAATTGGCATCATTGTTCTATTTACAGTGGTGTGTACAACTTTGAGTTGACAATTAAAGTGCAGCCCATGTGAGTGATGCAGACCGCCCCACCCATGGCAGGCAAGAGATGTTCACACCGAGGACGGCCTGTCTTCTTCTGGTTAAGTGGAGATGATGGGTCGTCTTTGGTACATTGTGGATCCTTTCTTCTTCTGGTTCAGTGGTTATGATGGGTCGTCTTTGGTACATTGTGAATCCTTTCTTCTTCTGGTTCAGTGGTTATGATGGGTCGTCTTTGGTACATTGTGAATCCTTTCTTCTTCTGGTTCAGTTGTTATGATGGGGCGTCTTTGGTACATTGTCTCATTAAGTTAATTAACTCAATGGCTTAACGATCTTCATAGAGATGTAGTTCTGTGGGGGGGAAACAATACAACTGTAATTGTATCCCTTTTATTTGCAAATGAAACTAAAGTCATTTGGGTTCATATAATTACCAGGTTCTTGGATCAACTGAATAAATGTAAATACGCTTCAATTCGGTGTCCACGTCTTAACGTGTCCATAGCAACCTCCTCGTTCTTACCGGCAGGGAGTACAGGAAGACCCCGAGGAAGAGCCCCAGGATGACGAGGATGATGAGCGAGATGAAGAGGCACCTGAAGCGTCTCCACACGATGAACTTCATGGTCTTACAGGGGCTGGTGAACCAGAAGAACGAGGTGTCCGGCCGCCTGGGGGAACAGGTTAGGGAACGTTAGTCACTGCTGCTGAACATGGAGCCTCTGCTCTTCAGCATGCTCACTGAAGACGAGGGATTTGAAGGAAGAACTCTTTATACACGCCATCTGGGCCTGTAGGAGGTCATGGACCCCGGGGGGTCAAACACACAGTCACTGAATGACTGTGTGTCTGTGTGTGTGTGTGTATGTGTGTGTGTTTGTCTTACTTGGGAGGGTCCAGTTTGGGGTTCATGTTGGGCTCATCCCGGCCCTTCCCAGCTGGTTTTTCATCTGCATCCGCTTCACCCACGATCTCCAGCGTCATCTCCACCTTCCCCTGAGAGAGACACAGACACACACACACACGTTGGCATTCGACTGTGCAGAAACAACCTGTGCCGTCCACACCCCTCCAAGCCGTGTCCTGTCCATCACACCCAATCAGCTGAGCCTCTCTCCTAAACTCACCCCCAGCTCCATCTTGCCGTCCTTCTGGATGGCGCAGGGCCACCAGCCACGCACCGACTGCTGGGCGAACAGAGACTTGGTCTGCTCGGACCGCCGCTTGTCCGGGCCCTGCTCCATCATCTCCAGGCCGCACTTCTCCGGCGTCTTGGCAGGCGGCACCAGGGCGCGGAGGTCCAGCTCCACCACACCTGCCACGTTCAGCACGTTAGATCACTGGGCAAGAGGCTGCCGGACCACCCACAGTCTGAACAACATCTCAACAGATGGCGTTTCTATTGACAGTATTAGTCCGTACCCAAGTAGTCGTCCAATGAGAACTTGTCGTTGTCCCATATCTGAACGATCAGCTTGGGAGGGATCCTGAACTCAGACTTGTCAAGACTCCAGAAGTTTTCCTGTTGGGAGAAACGACATGAAAACATATAATCATATAGAATACATTTAATCCAAGGAGAAATTAGTTCAGATGTGTTCAGCACAAATTGTCTTATTCCTCATGTAGAATTACAGGTCAGTAAAACGTTGGGTTTTCCTCTTCAAAAAGTTACTTCTGCTATGCAACCTGTGCCCTATGCTATATGGGGGATTTCCTCCGGGGAGACTTGTCACTGGACATACCTTCTTGGACACCAGACAGAGCTCCTCCGCAGGCAGGTAGTCAAAGTTGAAGATGAACCTCCAGTTGAAGTTTCCATCTCCGTCCAGAGACCTGTAGTGGACGTCCGTCTTCTGCTTGTCCTCCTCCATGCCTGGCATCCAGCTGCAGGGTCAAAGGTCACACCGTCACATGTTTATTCCCAGCACCAGCAGTGACCCTGGCGGGTGATAACAACCATCCTAGCAACAGAGACCCTTCTGATCGGTGCACCAACGCGTCCATCCTCGTGTTTGGGGACATGTCTCTTATCTCGTCAAACTAAAGGAGGGGACACAAGGTGTCGGGGTGCTGCAGGCCGTACCCCTTGACGTAGATGTCACTCATGTTCTCCCCGGTGATGCTGGTCTCATCCAGGATGACGTCGGTCGTGTTCCACACGATGACTCGCAGGATGTTTCTGAAAAACGGGACGGATTTGCATTTAGTCGTCAAATTCATGAATCCGATGAATTCACCGCTGTAGTGGAAAGTGACAGTCAGAGCGTCCGGAGGGCGGCTCCTACTTCTTGGCCTTCCGTGGGGTGATGTCGAAGGGGGGGCCCGGCAGGCCCATGCTCTTGGGGAAAACATCCACCCACATCTGGAGCCGTCCCTGGGCACAGACAGAGCAGAGTTCACCAACGGCCCTTTCCCACCAAATAAGCTCTGGCTCTTGAGCCGGTTCTGATGAGGATTCTTGGAAACACCATCTGGTGAACCACCGCAGAGGGGGCGGGGTTTGTATGGTACGGTGTGGGCTCCACCCACCTGGGACAGAGTGGGCTGGAAGCTGCTGTACAGGGTCCTGGTCTCCACGTGTTCTGGGACCAGCTCCTGCGCTCTGAGCACGTGCAGACACATGCGCTCGCGGGCCGGGCCCAGGTGCTGGTGCACCTCTTTGTTGGCCTCTGGGTGGAATTGTCCACAGTTCACAGAATCCGTTTTCAAAGTTGTACAAGTTCATGTAAAAAGTGTTCGATCAAATTGTTGAATGACTAAACGGTAACACTACTTTTGCATTTCAATGCAAAGATTTAAAAATGTGTATGAAACAATCTGATGGGCATTACCAAACTCATCCAGAGTGTAGACTCTGCCTTGGAAGGTGAGTGTGTTGCCGTTGTCTTCTGTCATGGGTTTGGACAGACCTTTCAGACGGGCCAAGTTCTCCAGGATCTGAGAGGGCTTCAAGTGGTCCCTCCACTGGTTGACACCAGATCTGGAACCCAGGAAGATGACGTCACATTTCGTCCTTTAGTCGCACCTTAACCAGCCACCTGGAGCCATCTTTATAACACATCACCAAGGCTTGGACTCATAAGTCAGCCCTCTTCCAAAAGAAACAAAAAGCCCAACACTGTGAAATTCAAAACAATTACAGTTTTGTAAGTGAATACCAGTACAGTGAGTACCAGTACAGTGAGTACCAGTACAGTGAATACCAGTACAGTGAGTACCAATGCAGTGAGTACCAGTACAGTGAATACCAGTACAGTGAGTACCAGTACAGTGAATACCAGTACAGTGAATACCAGTACAGTGAGTACCAGTACAGTGAGTACCAGTACAGTGAATACCAGTACAGTGAGTACCAGTACAGTGAATACCAGTACAGTGAGTGCCAGTACAGTGAGTACCAGTGCAGTACTCACGTGCAGTAGGTCTGGGGCAGGCCGCAGTACGAGTTGTACCGAGACAGGAAGCGGTTCTCCAGGTCGATGACGGTCTCGCCCACCTTCTCGTCCCGGGTCAGAAGGTCGTAGTCGTACACAGAGATCTTCAGGTCCTTCTCCTGGGGCAGGTAGCAGGACATCTCAAACATCCTGAAGGGGCCCAGAGGGTCTCATGTTACGGTATTAGGAGTCGGTACAGTGAAGAACAGTGAGGCCCTCCTGAGCTCAGAGCTTACTTTCCAAACACAGGGTTGGTGGTGTTGGGGATGTAGTGGTCACTGTCGTCGATGCTGTTCCTCCCGAGCAAGATCTTCATGTACGGATCACACTAAACAAGCAGTTCAGTTAACACACTGTTGTTGTTACAACAGATTACCATAGGATATGTGGTCCATGTGTACGCCTGGCTGCCTGTTTCCATACCCTGCCGTTGTTGTCTTTGGGCTGCAGGTCGATGGCCCTGATGATGTAGACGCGCACCAGGCACTCCTGTGGCCCGCTGTCGGGCAGCTCTCTGAACTGCCTGGGCGGAGCCATCACCCCGGGGTCGTCAGACAGGGGGTACACCCTGAAGGAGCCCTGAGACACCCAGCAGAGAGACTCAGTGCGCGTGCAGCTGTCCGACAGGACGCGCTCTATAGACGTGTGCATGCGTACACACGCATGACGATTGAATGTCTGATGAGGCGCGTGTGTCTCCGGCACCGGGGGGGCGTCGCGGCCGGTACCTTGAACTCTCCCACCACGCTGGGGTCGTCGTCCTCGGCCTGGGTCTTGCCCCGCTGCAGCTTGAAGGTGTCACAGAAGTCCGTCAGCCCGCGGAACTCTGGAAGCTTCTCCAGCTCAGTTTCGTACACCTGTGTGGAGGAGAGAGAGACACCCACTGCTGCTCAGGATGACGCCCGCAGGAGACAGTCCCTGTGTGGGATCCATACGCTGTTGTGATTGTATGTTCTCGATGCTTTCGGAGCAGGATACCGTCAGCGTGTCGTAGCCCTTATTCAGGTACTCCCCGCATCGCTCCCGGTCTCCCAGGGACGCGTAGAACTTACTCCACCAGTCCACCGCCTCCTTCTCCTAAACACCCAGGAGACATCTTTAATCCCCATGAAAAAGCCCTCCCACTGTGAAAGGTGGAGTATGGAGGAATAGAACATATGGTGTTGGTATGGTGGTCTCACCTTCTCTAGGACCTGGGAAGGGGAAGGCCGGAGAACAGAACCACAGAGGGATGAACAAAAAGTACGCATCAGGGAGTGAGCCATGTCATAATCATACCATAAATAATCATAAATAAGCACAGCAGGATGAGTAACGTGTGATTTTAGTGGATTAGAGACCATCCCGTGATTGCAAGCAAACCTCTTATCAAGAGAATTTGCTTGAGGCACTGCGAAAGAATTAAGAACATCATATTGCTTGGGAAAATGATTATTTAGAAATGTAATTGCTGTAGTGAAATTAGTGCTGAGTGGCCCTCAAACGTTGAACCAAGCGTGGTCCAGAAGGAGAAGGTGTGACAGAGTGTAATCAGCCCTCTGCTGCCATTGGTGCCCAGTCACATGAATCAGAACAAGACAGTGAGGAGGTAACCATACATACAAAATGGGAAGTAGGGGACGCCATTTTGTCGAGTGCGGTTGACATACTGTGCATAAACTGTAAGCCAGAGCAAAATATGTACGATGGGGTTCATGAGTCATATTTTGTGTTGGTGAATGCAGAATGAATGAGTCGTAAGCCAGGTTTACAACACAATGGTGCTGAAACCTTGATGAGCTTATGACGATATTATTAGTACTTATATATATATATATATATATATATATATATATATATATATATATATATATATATATATATATATATATATATATATATATATATATATATATATATGTGTGCGTATATATATATATATATATATATATATATTATAACTAGTGTCAGTGAGCTAGTCAGACAGGAGAGGGCAGTAGCGTACCTGAGTCTCCAGCAGCGGTCTGTTCTCCTCCATGGTGATGGACAGATGAGGGGAGGCAGAGGACATCATCAGAGACACTGTAACAGAGGCAGAGGGGGACTTAGTGTGTGTGTGTGTGTGTGTGTCCATCCTCGTGTTTGCCTGCGTGTGTTGTGTGACTTGCATAACATGGAAGTTAACATTATATAAAGTTAACTAAGAACTTTACTTTATACACAACAACATTTAGCACAAGAATGTGAGAACTGCAAAAACATGCAAAGAGACAAAAAAGTAAAAGAATAAAATATGCAATAAAAATAATAATATAAAAATAATATAAAATAATATAAAATACTACTACTACTACTACTACTACTACTACTACTACTACTACTACTACTAATAATAATAATAATAATAAAACAGCATGTCTCGGACCAGGACAGTGTGTCCAGGACAGCCTGTCTGTGACCTGGACAGCGTGTCTCTGCAGTGTGTCTCTGACCAGGACAGCGTGTCTCTGGACAGCGTGTCCCTGGACAGCGTGTCTACAGCGTGTCTCTGGACAGTGTGTCTCTGGACAGCGTGTCTACAGCGTGTCTCTGGACAGCGTGTCCCTGGACAGCGTGTCTACAGCGTGTCTCTGGACAGCGTGTCCCTGGACAGCGTGTCTACAGCGTGTCTCTGGACAGTGTGTCTCTGGACAGCGTGTCTACAGCGTGTCTCTGGACAGCGTGTCTCTGGACAGCGTGTCTACAGCGTGTCTCTGGACAGCGTGTCCCTGGACAGCGTGTCTACAGCGTGTCTCTGGACAGCGTGTCCCTGGACAGCGTGTCTACAGCGTGTCTCTGGACAGTGTGTCTCTGGACAGCGTGTCTACAGCGTGTCTCTGGACAGCGTGTCTCTGGACAGCGTGTCTCTGGGCAGCGTGTCTCTGGACAGCGTGTCTCTGCAGCGTGTCTCTGCAGCGTGTCTCTGGACAGCGTGTCTCTGGACAGTGTGTCTCTGGACAGCGTGTCTCTGGACAGCGTGTCTCTGGACAGCCTGTCCCTGGACAGCGTGTCTCTGGGCAGCGTGTCTCTACAGCGTGTCTCTGGACAGCGTGTCTCTGGGCAGCGTGTCTCTGCAGCGTATCTCTGGACAGCGTGTCTACAGCGTGTCTCTGGACAGCGTGTCTCTGGACAGCGTGTCTCTGCATCGTGTCTCTGGACAGCGTGTCTCTGGACAGCGTGTCTCTGGACAGCGTGTCTCTGTCCAGGGCAGCGTGTCTCTGGACAGGACAGTGTGTCTCTGGGCAGCGTGTCTCTGGACAGTGTGTCTCTGGACAGCGTGTCTCTGGACAGTGTGTCTCTGCACAGGACAGTGTGTCTCTGGACAGCGTGTCTCTGGGCAGCGTGTCTCTGGACAGCGTGTCTCTGGACAGCGTGTCTCTGCATCGTGCCTCTGGACAGCGTGTCTCTGGACAGCGTGTCTCTGGACAGCGTGTCTCTGACCAGGGCAGCGTGTCTCTGGACAGGACAGTGTGTCTCTGGGCAGCGTGTCTCTGGACAGTGTGTCTCTGGACAGCGTGTCTCTGGACAGTGTGTCTCTGGACAGCGTGTCTCTGGGCAGCGTGTCTCTGGACAGTGTGTCTCTGGACAGTGTGTCTCTGGGCAGCGTGTCTCTGGGCAGCGCGGCGCGGCCTGCTCACTCTTGTTGCTCATGCTGCCCTCGGCGGTGATCACGTTGGGGTCGCAGCGGAACTTCTCCAGGGAGGTGACGGTGCACTGGCCCACCACCGGCTTCCTGCCGAAGGGCCGGTGGTCGATGACCTTCAGCACGATGGGAGGCGTGTACATCTCCTCCTTAGGCAGCAGCTGGGGGGAGATGAGGGGCAGGAGAGGTTAGTGTCCACCGCTCCCTCTTCCTGTGTCTAGTATGAACCACTCTTCAGTCACTGACGCGGGTTCTTATGGAGCAGGTCTGGGGGTCCGGTTCTATGTTTTGAATCGAGGAACCTGCAGTCACTGACCGACTGTCAAGAGGGGCGGAGTCAGGATGCTCAGCTACTCCTCAATCTCTTCATTGAAAACAATATCAGCATCAAATGTCTAGTTTCCTAATTCTCTGTGCAGTTCCAGCCCACCCACCCACATGTGTGCGTGTGCGTGTGCGAGTGTGCGTGTGTGTGTGTGTGCATGTGTGCGTGTGTATGTGCATGTGTGCGTGCGCGTGTGTGTGTGTGTGTGTGTGGCTGGTCCAGCTTTACCACTTGTATGAAGAGCACGGAGCTGGGGAAGTTGGGGCTCTTCTTCATGTTCCTGATGACGGCCGACTCCACCCTCTGCCCCCCACACTCCACCACCAGGCTGGGCGACGACACCGCTGCCAGCTCGTAGGACTTCATGTTGCGCAGACCCCACACCAGGATCTGGACGCACGGACGGAGGGACACGCAGAGAGGCGGACAGACGGACGTGGAGGGACAGAGAGTCAAAGAAACTCCTCTTCATCTCAAACAGTGTGTGTGTGTGGTAATAGTTAGTGTGTGTGTTTTTGATATTAGTGAGTTTGTATGTGTGTGTTTGTGTGATAATAGTGAGAGTGTGTGTGTTTGTGTGTGTGTGTGTGTGATAATAGTGAGAGTGTGTGTGTGTGTGTGTGTGTGTGTGTGTGTGTGTGTGTGTGTGTGTGTGTGTGTGTGTCTGTGTGTGTGATAATAGTGTGTGTGTGTGTGTGTGTGTGTGTGTGTGTGATAATTGTGAGTGTCTGTGTGTGTGTGTGTGTGTGTGTGTGTGTGTGTGTGTTTGTGTATGGTAATAGTGTGTGTGTTACCTCCACAGCGGTGAGCTGCACTACTGGTCGTATTCCTTGTGGGACCATGTAGAGGTTCTGGGCTCTCATTGGAGGAACCAGAGGAAGGTCTACTGGGCTGCTCTGGAAACAAGGAAGTAAGGAAGTAAGGAAGTAAGGATGTTTATTCCCCTTCTAGTCACAAATGATTTTCTCTACAAACGATATGCTGAGCGTTGAGGTCAATGTATGTACATCCCTCCTGAGATCATCTATGACCAGCATCCATGTCTCAAAGGGTTTGAATCAAACATGGAACATCTCATACGAGACAAAACGACACTTAAATGTGCTGTATGAAAACAGTATGAAACAGTTTTCAGCATCTCGGCCTACGTGTGAAAGAGAATCAATAAAGGGCATTAGAGTCCTGATCCTTCAGACCTTGTCTTTGAGGATGAGCTCAGCAGCCAGCAGGGCCTCCCCTGCCCTTTGACCCTTCTTGATGATGGGGTACCACAGCAGCTTGGGGGTCTGGTCCCCGGTGGAGGTGAGCTCCACCAGCGGAGTGAAGACAGTGCGGCCCAGCAGCTCGTCCTTACCCTGGACAACACAACAACAGCTGTCAACACAACCTCACGTGTCCTGAGCTCAGGAGTACCATCCCATGAGGTCACACTGTAGGCACTGTACACTGTAGGCAAGCAATGACAAACATCTCACTCTGTCTAAGTTCCTTTAGCTACTCGGCCAGAGACCTACATGAATGAGTACAAAGTAAATAAATCAGAGAAGGTGTGTGTCCTCCACGAGTCCACCCACCACTTGGTCATGGTCGTAGAACTCCAGAACCACGTCGGGGGGGTTGTGGACCAGACTCTTGGGATCCCCATAGATCTCGAGGTTGTTGAAGATCAGGGTCTGGTCCCAGGTGGGGTTCAACGTGGACTTCAGCTTCTCTGTGGTTTTACTCAGGTGCAGGAAGGACACGTGTGCATAGGGATCTGTGGCGGCATGGAGAACATACACCTTTCATCTCAGAAGGTACTGGGTTTGATCCCCAAGCTCTGCTCTGCAGCATACCTGTGTCTAACCCCTACATTGTGTAATCATAGAGAGTACAAATGAACAAATTCCAACATTCCAGCAGCTACCTGTAAATGTTCTGGAAAAACAAGCGAGTGCCATATGACCCTGTAGAAGGCTGTCAAAAATATTTCACCTGCCAGCCAAAAAACAACCAATCGGGGGCTAGGCTGGCTGATCTGCCTCTGCATGATTAGTCATCGTTTGGTGGGAGGGGCTTAGGGCAGGGAGAAGTTGCCTTCTATCTTTTGAAATTGTGATGTGTAATGTTTGGCTGCTGACCATTGGGAGGAGTGAAGGTAGCGACAGGGAGAGAGGGAGACTCATAGTGACAGGGGGAGAAAGAACCACATTGTGTGATTTCCTGTTTGAATCAGACAACTCGTTCTCTTCCAACAGGCGGAGGTGTTGTGCTCCACGTTTGGACATTACCAGAGAAGCTGTCTTTGTCCATGGACGCCAGGTCTCTGGCTTGGTACACATACACACGGAGGTGGTAGATATGCGCTTCTGAAAACAACAGAAAAGCAAACCGGGTGAGTCTAGTCTAGGAGAGTCAGCATCAGAGTGTAGTGTGTGTGGTGTGTGCGTCCACTGTGTGGCTGTGTGTTCACTGTGTGTGGTGTGTGTTTGGTGTGCATCCACTGTGTGGCTGTGTGTTCACTGTGTGTGGCTATGTGTCCACTGTGTGACTGTGTGTCCAATGTGTGTGGCTGTGTGTCCACTGTGTGTGGCTGTGTCCTCTGTGTGTGGCTGTGTGTCCACTGTGTGTGGCTGTG